>JAMPIV010004833.1:0-13201 GCA_024509875.1 Oreohelix idahoensis | reverse complement strand
AATGAAGGTTGAGAGGGGAAAAGGATAAGGGAAAGTGTTGGTTTGGGGGTGGAGTTGATATATTTAGAAAGAGGCTGCAGTACCAACGGAGATTGTTGATTGGCCGGCTAATGCCAAAAAAAAATCACCACTTTCTGAACTATTTACAAGCGTTCTTGTATGTTAAAATAACTTTTTGCGTCAATTTAATTTCATTATCTTGCCTGCGCTGCCTTTAAAAATTCCTTGTGTGCATATCGCTAAGATTCCTATCATTCTAAAACCGTCGGTTACATCTGGAAAACAAGATGTCGCGGCACGTGTCGATTGATTGCCCCGCGCCATATTTTGGTTTCTGCTCCATCTTTCTTCCCCAAGGTGTGACATATTTTCAGTTGAAACAGCGGACTGCCGACAAAAAAGCTAAACTATTCTATTTCTAGCCGACTCCGTCAACAATAACAAAATACCCTTCTGACAATATTACAGGGGAAAGAGATATCACAGACGAGTGTTTGGTCTTTTTTGGATTGGAAGAATATCTTTATTCCACAGCCGCTGATAAAGCGGATCTACTCCAAAAGAAGTTGACCCACGCCCATGTGTGTTTCACCAGATTTCCCACAAAGCAATCTGGATCGGCAAATATCACGCCAGTTGTCATAAAAATAAAAAAAGCGTATTAAAGTCCATGGTGATCTAAAAGATTAACTTTAGCAGCGATGAAAGACCGAAATGTTGAAAATGCATGGCGAAAGATGATGGCAATGAGAGCGGAAGACTTGGAGCTTGTTTATCACATAGTCAATTTAACCAATTTTCCGTAAAATATATTAACACCACTATTATTCTCCGACTCTACAATCGTCAATTTTTCGTTCTTAGGTAAAGTGGGATGTTATAATAAATATTTAAGGGACCGTAGGTAGCAGACTGAGATCAGCTGTGAAGGTAACTGTGTCTATAAGTGTGTGGCTTACAGATGACCTTTCTTGCTACCGACAGTTTATCCCCGAGTCAGAATTAATTCTGGAATAGTGTGATACTAAGTAACATTTCTAGGTTATGAAAATGATGAAGTGTAAGTCACAACAACAACAGACAGATAAACAATTTAATTATTCCACCACACTTGACAACACTGTGACACTCACGACTACATATAACACGCTATAAGCTATCTTAAATGAGGCAAGTGTAAAGTTTCAATTATAAATGGAATTATTTCCTGTCAATAATGGATATCCTGATCAACTACGCAGTGAAGAACCATGAATCACAATCAAATGTAATTACCAGTAGTATTACACAGTTTATAAATATAACCTTTGTATAACATATTTTATTATCTTATTCTATGTGGTGTAGTTTAGAAGTAGTAATATGAGGTAATACAAGTTTTGTTTTCAAGCTAGATTGTTGTTTGTCCATCATACTTCAAGAGTTTATATCTGGAAAATAGTAATTGGGAAAAGTTCACAGTTTCCTGTCAATTTGAAACAATTTATTGTCCCTCGTGGTTTACAATAATGTCAATCTAGAGGGGGGGGCACATAATGTGTGAGCTACTCGGGCTACAGAACTTAATCTTGCGTGATGCCGCAGGAAAGACCCTCTGCTCGATTGCTTCCTGTGTTCCTGAGACACCCACTGGTCGCTATCTGACCAAGGATTATGCTGTCAGCCTCTGGATTCACAGCAAATCCCCTCAGACCAGGTGCTGCCTTCAATGACGTACGTCAAGTATGACAAATGAAATTTCCTGGATTCGATGGATGACAACAGAATATTGGCCTCTCATAACTTTAGAACCCTGATCATCTGTTGTAACTTTAAACTGCATGCAGCATTTCCAACGATAATTTTACACCGCTGGATCAAAGACAGGCTGATCTTCCTAAGAATTCAACGTGGGGGCGGGTATATTCGATCTAAAGAAATCAGGGAACTCCAGCTAAGTAGTTAGCTTCTAGAGAATTTTTTTAGCACTCTCATGCGAGCAGCCTGAGACGAAGAAAAACTCGTGTAGACCGGGGGGAAACGGAGGAATCGCAGCGGTTAAACACAACGGCGAGATACCTCGTGATTCTGCTCGACTTCTAGAAATGTGTAAAAATCTAACACGTCTCTATTTATGTTACATTTTGAGAAGTATAAATTAAAGAACTCCGAAACTGCATTTCATCGTTTTTATGACAGAATCTAGTATCACTAGCTTAGTCGGATTCCTGCTAGATTTAATTTACCTTCGTTGACTATTGGAGTGTACTTTTCTGCGCAAGGACGGTTATTTATTACATTAGCTTCGTGTGTATAAGGTTGAGTTCTAGTTTTTTCTATTTTATTTCATAGGTTTGGGTGGTTGTAATATTTATACCTTATTATATATAAAACCATTTTCAAAGTTTCTACGTGCTATCTAATTGTTACTTCTAAAAGTATTTTCCTTATAATAATTGACGAGGATATGCCTTTTTTGCCAGACGTGTTAAAAAGTGAATTATATACTAGTAATATACCAGTGTAGTTTTGGATGAGTTAGATTTTGCCTCTTGAATTATTTTTAACTAACGGGGAGTGGTTACCTGATTTGTTAATATTGATCGTCGCCTAAAATAAAGTTAATTGGCTAAAATCTGTAAATTATCGAGTTGTAAGATTATTGGATTAAACTTATGATTTGTAATGCATTGTCTTGTTTTTGATTACTCCTTTCATTCAGAACGATCATTCAACCTGCTCCTAGCAATTTATTATTATATACTGAGTTTATGCCAATTCAATTTGATTACTACTACAGTATAACATATGTATCTTTTTAAAGTACTAAAATGGTGGCGAAAATGTATGGGCACCGACCCTCTCTGAATTTAATGTGAGATAAGCACACACCCAAGAAACACTTTTAATAATACTCAGTTCATAATAGTCCTCATAAAAGTAAAAGACTGGAAGCAGGAAATTCTTTCGTTTTATTAATTTTTGATTTAATTCACATGCCCTATTTGTGATGAAAAACATTGATCTACCTGAACACAAGTCTGTACACAGTCAATGTATTCAAGTGGATTTTTAACACCACTCGACCCGAAGAAGAATTACCTCAAGTGTTTTTCTTAAACTTGTGACCAGTTACGGAAAAAGGATAAGTTTATCTCCAACAGCTGTGCCAATTTTAGGAACAACACTTCCATACCCTCTCGCTTAGCCAATCTGCCCTGTGCCATTTCTTAGGAACTTTATATCTAAATCAAACAAGTAGCCTTTACGCTTCAGCGATTTCGTGCGACACTTTTTTAAGACGATTCATAACAACCCGCTAAAATTTGGGACCTGTAAACGGAAGAAACATAGGCTTTTACCCATAATTCACGGTTTTTAGCTGCTGTTTTTTTGATGTAGTTTATAGGAAGTGCAATGAATTTCACCATTTCGGTAAGGCTGCGTGTTATGTGTTTGTGGGGATGGCCAGCCCTACGTGTGCTCTTTTTGCAATGGAAAGGAGTTATGTATTTATTAACTTTACCCTTTTAGTATTATGCGGGACCTTGTCCTAAGCGTGCCTTTCTATTCTTGTACGGGTTTTCTTCACTGGCGGGTTTCGGGTAATTGGTGATCATTCACCCTCCGTTAAATTTTGTATGATTTAAAGGGAGAAATTTGAGAACCCTTGCTTATTCCTTCTACACCCACCCCCCCTTTTTTTACTGCTAAACCCCTTGCTCAGAGTAATCAAATATACCAGTGGGTTACAATTGCCTAATCTCTGATCACACCCCCCCTCCCCCCTTTCTCTTGTCTTTGGGACCGGGTTTTGTTGTTAGTAACTATCAAACGGGAAACGGTTGTATGGGATATTTCTCCTTAAAAAACCCTCTTATCTTATCAAATTTTTGTATTCTGTTTACCTCTTGCATTTTGACTGTTAAAATTTACAATTTATGTGTGACTGACCTTATATGACTATAACGGTATAAATTTACTTGCTGTTGGTTGTGGTTGGCCTAATACTCTCAACATTTCTTGATGTAGGTTGTTATTCATGTTACGTTGAGCGACTGAATACAAATCCGGTGATGGCGCCTGTGCGGAATGGAACTGACAAAACAAAATGTTGTTCAGAAGAGAGATAGGAATAGTCTGTGAGAAAACAGATATTGTCGTAATAAGAGGACTGTCCTTGCTCTTCCCAGCGCTTGTGAATCTACTGCCTCATTCTCCTAATTCCTTATTCTCACAGAGCCTTCAATATTCCGTCTACACTCTAAAGGGACCTCATTATCCATCAGCACCCTCTCAGATATAAAAAGATTACGACACTTCAATAACTTAGGACCACGGTCCCTGAAACAAGAAGGATGTACCTCCTATTTCAGAACTAATTTATAATCTATTTCCACACTGAACACAATACATAACAAACACTGAGTTCAGAGCGGTAGGCCAACTGCTAGCTTCATCTGAAACAATTTACACCAGTATACTCCTCCCTAATGGTTACTACGCCTCTGCAATTCCAGCATTAGTTCTTTCTAGTCAATAAGATAGGTGTCAGTGTACTGTTTGGCAATTCCATGCAGTTATACTTTTCTCCGACACGTCCTGTTCAGGTTGGAGCAATATTTAGGCCTTGCCTCATGTTTGCTACTGAACCACACACATATACAGACATAAATTATCAATTTACATTCAATTTTCATTGAAAAGATATCAAATATGTCAAGCTTACCACAATTCATGGAAATAATACACAAATACGTTGACTGGCGATGAATATGGCACAAATTCCGATCTGCCTCTGTCCCAGACTTTTATTTAGAAAAATATGAATATGATCTGGTTGCCTCTCAACGCACTGTTTTCTTAGTAAGTTTATTTTAAAATGTGGCACTGAACAGACGCTCCTAATTGACTATATTAGCGGGTCTAATCAATCGGGCCATGTTTACACAGCTTTTCAAAAAATTTTTACCCTTCTCACGTTTCCCCTAACAACCAAAATTAGTATTTGTAGTCTCGAACTAATCGTGTTTTAGCCTTACATATCATTCCCGCCAATCAAATAGGATGTAACATGGTGGCCCATTTCCAGTCCAATGGTGGTTTCAAAAACATGCCACTGTGCGATTATTATTTGGTGTTTTCTGTCACCCTCCTCATATTTTCTTTTGGCTATAATTGGTTAAATATTAGACATAATTGCTTAGACAACCTAAACATATTCTTTGTCAGCAAGTCCTAAGGAACCCAAATATATAAGTTTTAAGGGAGCTAAGTGGCGGCGTTCAAAATATGTATTTTCTTCTAGGATAGTCGTGCTGTTACCACCTCCTCACTTCCAAACTTTAGGGTGTCTGCTGTACTGTCAGGCTTTCAAACGTAAACCAACAGTATAAATGTCAGGTTTTTCCTAATAAGCATTGTGTATGCTGCTATAGGCTTTACTATCAACGTGGAAACGTTACAAAAATGCAGACGAAGTAGAAAAAAAGGGAGATTTTTGTACGCCATTGTGACAGCACTGTACTTTTTACCATTTCTCTTTCCTTTTATTGAATTTATGTGTTAGGCTTTACATTTACTTTTTAATTTATATATGTGGATTTAGAATGTTTCACGACAAATTCTCCCCTCTTAAAACAGACGTTATATGTCAGTCTATAATTCTATATACACATAGAGAAATTTATTATTATTTCTGGGGCTTACGGTGATTCTCATCACACGGATGGCGGCTTAAAAAATCCGCTCCCAGATTTGTTTTTCCAGATATATACTCTATGCTAAACTCAAATGGCTGCATCAGTAATGACCATCTGAGTAACCTAGAATTTTCATGCCTAGCCTGCGCTAGAAACGACAAGGGTTTGTGATCCGTCTGCAACTTAAATGCCTTCCCATACAGATAAATATTGAATTTCTTTATCGCCCATATTACTGCAAGACATTCTTTTTCGCTAGTTGAGTAGTTGGTTTCAGCTTTATTCAACTTTCTGCTAGCATATGCCACTGGGCTTAATTCCCCATCCAATGCATCTGATTTCTGTAACAGGGTCGCACCTAACCCGATATTACTGGCATCCGTCCTTACAATGAATTCTTGACTTAAGTCAGGTAGTTTCAAAATAGGTTTGCTTGTAAGCTTTTCCTTCAATTCCTGGTAAGCCAATTCACATTGTGGTGTCCATGTAATTCGATCTGGATTTCCTTTACGTGTCAAATCAGTTAACGGTGCACATATGGAATTAAAGTTTTTGATATACTTTTGGTAGAAACCACATAATGAGACAAAGGATCTCACGTCTTTCTTGGTTTGTGGTCTCGGGGCTTTCTTTAGTTTCTCTAAATTCTTGGGTCAGGGGTCATGTTTCCCTGATGGACTGTGTGTCCCAAGAATTCTAATTCTTTACATCCAACGCAACATTTGGTTGGTCGGGCTGTTAAATTCGCTTCTCTAAGTCGATTAAACAGCATATTCAGAGAGTCAATGTGTTCCTCAAATGTTTCTGTTGCTATAAGGATATCATCCATGAAATTTGTGATGCATGGATTATTCAGAGGGTCCAACAATTTTCTCATCATTCTAGAGAAGACACTAGGCGCATTCTTCAATCCAAATGGCAATCTGTTAAACTCATAGTGTCCCTCTGAGGTACTAAAAGCTAGGTACGGTCTAACCTCAGGCTTTACTGGAATCTGATAGTATCCTTTACTCAGATCCACTTTTGAGAAATATTTAGCTTTATTTAGTCTGGCAAACAGCTGATTTGTATCCGGCAATGGATCCACCTGTCCTTCTGTATAGCATTCAGTCTCCTGTAATCTATACAGAGTCTATGTTCTCCAGAGGGCTTCCTTAAGAGTACAACACCGGAACTATACGAAGATTCACTGTGTGAAATAATTCCTTCCTTCAACAAATAGTCTATCTCTTCCTTCAAAGCTTTCTCCTTAGCAAAAAGGAATCGAATAGGGTTTCATACAGACAGGTGTGGGGTCTATCAGTTTCATATCATATTCCAATAAGTTTGTATGCCCCGGTCGGTCTGTTAACACCTCTGTATGATCATCTAGAACCTGTTGCACTCTCTCTTTCTGATTTTTCGTTAAATGTGTACTGATTTTCACCTGTGCCGCTGTCTCACAGGGGTGTAATGGATATTCAAATGATGAAAGTGGTTCCTTTTTCATCTCCATTGCAATGGACAAGGTCAACAAGTGTGTCTCTTCCTGATTTTCTCTTTCCAAATATTTCTTCAGGAGATTCACATGATAGATTTTTTCTTTCCCCTTCTTATCTATCTTATAATTGGTTCTAGACACCTTCTCTAGAACTGTATATGGACCTTGCCATCCAATTTGTAACTTATTCTGACTACCGGGTAGAAGAAGCAGTACCTTCTCTCCCACAGCCAAAACTCTGTCTTTAGCTTTCCTGTTATAATAGGCAGCATGTTTCTTCCTGGCTTGTCTCAAATTTTCATTGGCAAGTTTCCAGCCAGTTTTTAAACGAGTGGTCAGCTCATTCACATATTGGTATGAGGATGTAATATTTTCCTCTGCCTTTTCATCAGTCCACGTTCTTAACAGCGCTTCAAGTGGACCTTTTATTGGCCTTCCAAATAATAATGTTGCCGGGGCCATACCGGTTGAACTATGGGGTACCTCCCGATAAGCAAAGAGGGCGGCGTGAAGGTACTGGTCCCATGTATCTGGTTTTTCGTGTGCCAACTTTCTCAGGATTGACATCAATGTGCCATTAAATCTTTCCACTTGGCCGTTCCCTTGGGGGTGGTACACACTACAATGGAAGTGTTTGGCCTGGAAGATCCTGAAAACTTCTTCTGTTAGTTTCCCCTTGAACTGAGAGCCATTATCAGTCAAGATTTGATTGGGAAAGCCTAACCTTGTGAAAATTGTGAGTAATGCCTCTGCCACATGCTTAGAATCAATCGATGACAGGGCTACCGCCTCTCCCCACATAGAACAAGTGTCCACCAGAGTCAGAATGTAGCTGTTCCTTCTCTTAGTTCGAGTGAGAGGTCCCACAAGATCCACGGCAACTCTCTCAAAGGGTGTTCCCACTATGGGCATTTCCCCCAAAGTTGCTGGTGCAGTCCAATGCTTAGGTGCTACTCGTTGGCACTCTGGACAGGATTTTACATATCGTTTGATATCTTCAGTTATCCCTGGCCAGAAATAGTGACAAGCTATTCGCTGTCCTGTTGCGCTGATCCCCATATGACCACTGAAGGGAATCGCATGCCCTAGTTCCAACACTTTAGTCCTATATGAAGTGGGAAGGACCCAGCTGTCCGTGACCATTGGATTCAGATCCAGCCTTCCTATAAATCAGTTTTGTTCTTCATATAAAATTCTCCCTTGCCTGGAGGTGTATGAGATTTGGGCAACTTCTTGAAACACGGCTTGAGTGTCTTGTCCTCCGCCTGTGCCTTCCTCATCTCATTCTGGATGAGTATTCTATTGGATTATCCTCCTCCTTTTTAGACTGTGATCTGGTCTGCACTGTTGCCAATATCACAGGTCTCTTGGGATTCCCCAAGAAGACATATCTACACCCCAATATCAGAGGGTAGATTGGCTCATTTATCACTGCTGCTTTTATGATTCCTTCCACATATCGCGTTTTCACCTTTATCCGGGCGACGGGAAGTGTCATGGTAGCTACATCCTTGGTTGCAGTTTGAATCTCCACTGTTTCTGTGGTGTATTGATCTGCCTGCACCAGGTGAGAACTCACAACGGAATCATAATCTAAACCTGTATCATATAAACACCTTATGGTGACACCATTACAGATGACATCTTCACACACTGGGGGATGGTATGGTTCCTGTAGTTCCGCAGGTTTGACCTTTTTTTCCTTTTTTCCAGATGTCATAGCAGCACAATGAGGAGGTTTCCTTCTACAATGGTCAGTGTCATGATTGTTCATCTTACAATTTTTACACCATCTCTTTCCTTGGTTGAAAGATTTTCTTTCATCATATTTCCTTTCATCGAATTGTGGGGTTTTATTTTTTATTGTCATACCGTGGCCTATCAAACTGGTGCTTACCTTTGTTTTGATCTCTAGGATCAAATTTATTAAAGTTCTGTGGTGCCTTAAAATTATCTACCTGTTTCTTTTTTATTACCTGATACCTCTGCCTGAGCTGCTTGATACCTTTCAGCAACATTTAGCAACTCACCCAGTCTCTCTGCACCTTGTTCCATGAGAAACTTTCTCAGGTCTGGAGCCATGGACTCTCTTAATTGTTCTATAAGGACCATTTCCTTAAGATCTTGGGTTTTCCCCAGAGAAGTCCATTTCTCCAAGTATGTCTCTAACCGTGCAGAGAACTGGTGATAGGTTTCACCTGACAGTAGTTTAGCATTCCTAAATTTTTTCCTATAAAATTCTGCGTTCTTTTCATATCTTAACAAAAGAGCCTGCTTTAGCATGTCATAATTTTCTTGATCACCTCTGCTCATTTTGGCAAAAACTTCATAAGCTGCCCCACGAAGCCCTTGAGATAACTTTAAGCTCCACCTTTCTCTCTCTAACCCATACGTGGTAGCTAATAGTTCATATCTATTTAGATAGCTCTCAATATCATCGTCTTTCTCAACAAAATGATCTAAATGAAAATTCATAGCTGAGGTTGAGGCTCCCTGACTAGCAGTAGCATCGGAGGTAAAGGGACTGGCACCATTTTCAGGAGCATGGCCTTGAAACTCAAACTCCCTTAGTCGTAACTCATGTCCCTTTGTAATCTCTTCTCCTCCTTTTCTGCTTCCCTTTCTGCAGCTTATCGCTTGTCTTCCCTTTCTGCAGCCAATCGCTTCTCTTCCTTTCGGCTTCCCTTTCTGCACCCAGTCGAAGTCTTCTTCTCTTCTGCCTTAGCCAATTTCTTAGCCTCAGCCTCAATCTGCAACCTCTTAATTCAGCTTTTTTCAGCCTCTAAGCTCTTAATCTTCGGCAAGGCCTCTTCAGATTCTAACTTTCTTTCAGCCTCTTTTTCTAATCTTCTTTCTTCACGTTCAATATATTTGTCACTTTCAGCAGTGACATAAGCAATCATAATTTGCCCGTCCATTCCTAACTCTTTAGCAGTCTGCCCAGCAGCAGATCTAAATTTGGCAAGGTCCGCCATTTTCTAACAGGTAAATGTATATAATGTCTAACTAAACAATACAATCTGTAATTAATTATCCAAGGACACCACAGGCACTGAGAGCTCAACCTTATTTAATTCCACCAAGGATACCTTTTAATTTTTATTATTTTCCCCAATATTATATATAATAGGAGAAAGTTCAATATCCCGGGAGCGAGACCCCAATATATGTGGTAAAGTGGGATGTTATAAATATTTATAGGGGACTTAGTGTACTGACTGAGATCAGCTGTGAAGGTATCTGTATCTAATAAGTGTGGTGTATTACAGATGACCTTACTTGCTACCACATTTATACCTCAGTCAGAATTATTCTGGAATATTTGGTTGATGACTACGTTCTCAATGTATAGGGTTATGAAAATGATGAAGTGTAAGTCACAACAACAACAGACAGATAAACAATTTAATTTATTCCACCACACTTGACAACACTGTGACACTCACACACATATAACACTTCTATAAGACTATACTTTATTGAAGTCTTGTGTATAAAGTTTCAAATACATATGTAATATTTTCCTGTCAATTAATGGATTTCCTGATTCCAACTACACAGTGAACCAGGAATCACATATCAAAATGTAATTTACAAGTTGTATGTATCACAAGATTATAAATAAAAACTTTGTAATTTGAACATATTTTATTATTCTTATCCTATGTGTGTGTAAGTTTTGTGAAGTTGTAAAATGAGGTAATACTGTTTTGGTTTTTCAAGATTTAGATTGTTGTTCTGTCTTCATGACTTCATGTGTTTGATTATTCGTGGAAAAAGTTATTGGGAAAAAAGTTCACAGTTTCCTGTCATTTGAAAACAATTTATAGACCCCTCGTGATTAAAATAATTTCAATTCTAGAGGGGGGCACATAATGTTGAAGCTAACTCGTGGCCACAGAAGCTTATATCTTGCGTGATTGATTACCGGTTGTTATTGTTTAAATGATGGCGTCTGCTGGGGTTTACCCATTGTGCCAAACGTTTAGGGGTCATTAGTATTTATATGAATATGTCGATATTTTACGGTATAGTGAAATAACTGCGAAATATAGCTAGCGAGATGATGACGCATTCGCGTTAGGGTAGGTCACGCCGGGGTGACTAGGTTACTGGGCCTTTGTTACGTTATCCGTCAAGACACGAAGGTCGTTGTCGTTGTAATTCCTTCCAAGGAATTAAGGCTGAGTATATCGAGCCTAATATTTTTATAGATGAATCGATGTAGACTTCAGGGTCAGTTTCGGAAAATAATACTAAGATCATGAGATTAATTAAATTAAACTAATAATGGAAGAAGAATCGTGTCTGTGATTGTGATTCAATTTGTAGATGATGTCAAGAGACTCTTGTGCTCTATTTCTGGCTGTTGATTAAACACGCACGTATATAGCCACGATGTTTCTTCTGGACACATTGTTTTGACACGGAACGGACATGAATACTATGCATGTAATTTCCTCATGAACTATGTATGAACTATATCTGCATGTCCCACAATGTGAACTGTTATTCGTGCGTCAACTTTGTATTAAATATTGGACTCAATCGAAGGCCTCCCACATTCCTTTGATTACGTTTTGATTGCTTCAACTTTGCATTGTTGATGGTCCTTAGACCTGGTGAACTCTCTCTCTTGTAAGAAGTTATAGAAATATAAATGGATCAGTTCGTACGGAGCCGGGGTTTGCTTAGACACAAGTGGCGTAACGATAATTAGAGCAAGCATCCCAACTAAACTCATAATAATCGAACAAAGGACCCTCCAACACCAGTAAACCACCCACGCAACAGTGGTGGCCATTGTGAGTAGGTGAACTGGGAATTTTATTGAAGAAAAATACTCAAGATTAGCAAGTTGAAAGAAATAATTTTTCCTTCGATTACAAAATGAACACTTTTTCTATCTACTAAACACCGATGACGTCACACCCAGCTTGGCAACTAGGATGAGTTCAGCTTAGTGATAGCAGCCGCACCTTTCAAACGTCTTCGAAAATAAAAAATAATTATATAAACGATTCATTGAACATTAGCAAAATTAAGATTCATTCAACATAAGCAGCTAAATATAGGTCCCTACTGTCCCGTTTGGCGAAGCAAGCATTGTATGAATCTATCGAGGCAAAAAGATACGTAACTCACATTTTTGAAGGTATACAATAAGTCAGTCCTCTTTGTCCCTAACAAATGCCATGTTTTCTTTTTTTTTTTTATGTAGCCATGTTATATCTAGTTTCTGGTTGTCCCGTTTACATGTAGTGGGTATGATAAAGGAAGGGAATCGGAATTGAACTTAAAATGGCTTTTTCGAATGTCATAGCTCAATTTCGATCGTTCTATGGGCTGTGAATTAATAGCAACCTCGCGCAGAAAGCGTCGAATTAATCGTTATCGGTGATCGTTCGGGTTCGTCTTGCATTAATTCACTTGCATGTTAGGTGTATAGTCATGTTATAACTGTTTGTTTCTCATGTGTATTTGGTTCTTAACTTTTATTCATTTACAGTCCAATTTCGTAATTCTATCTTGTAATTCTGATCTAGCTATCTTTTATTTAATTAAATGTATTGTATTAACGTCAAATGAGTCCTGTGACGTCATCTTTCATAGTACCAAACTTATGTTCGTTTCCTCAGTTAACCTTCATTCCCTTCTACATTTCCGGTTAGTACACTTGGTTTTATAATAGCATTTATTTTTGTGAAAGTGTCACTTTTGTATTGTGCTCCTGTTCTGAAATCCTTGGTTAACCCATTTGTATTTTTTAATCATTACATATTATTATTAATTTAAATATTAATCGCTATAAGTTTCATCATTAATTATAGTGTAGATGAATATGATTAAATTTAATCAGCTTTGATGAGGAATTAGGGACTTTGCACATAATTGCATTAGTGGTCCAAGTAAATGGGACAATGCACTTTATGCCTCATGACTATGGCATAATATATAATGGACTAAATTGTTAAAAACTTTATAACATAATAATACATATTTAATATAAATTAAGTACACTTTCTCTGTACTATTTGTG
>JAMPIV010004832.1:0-249796 GCA_024509875.1 Oreohelix idahoensis | reverse complement strand
ACATCATGCACGTAACTAAATTGATCAGTGGTTTGAAACATGCATTCAGCTATAAATTTTCGCTATTGACGGGGATCGATCATCGGCCTCTCTAGAAGGCCGCTCGTATACTAAGAGTTAATTAAATTCTTTGGGACTGAACCCTGTGTATCTTCAGTTTGTGGGCTGTTACATCATTAGATGTGTATGTGTGCTCTTAGATTCATATACGAGCCAGTTAGTTTAATAGTTGTACAGATTGGTACCACAGACCTCGATCACATACACACTAAGACGTAGGTGAAGATAATTCCATGTAGTAAGCATCTAAGTAACAAACTATGTCATGATAAAGGTCAGTTTCACCCAGTTTCACATCTCAAGACTTCCAGAACTGCTTTCTTAAAAAAAGTCACTTAATTTTGGTACACTTTGTAAAGAACAATCACTTACTTCTGGTGCAAACTCAAGAGAACAGCCACATACTTTCAGTACACTCTAATGAACAGCCACTTACACATTGCATACAAACGATTAATTAGTTAGTTTAATAGTTGTACAGATTGGTACCATAGACCTCAATCACATACACACTAAGACGTAGGTGAAGATAATTCCATGTAGTAAGCACCTAAGTAACAAACTATGTCATGATAAAGGTCAGTTTCACCCAGTTTCATATCTCAAGACTTCCAGAACTGCTTTCTAAAAAAAAGTCACTTAATTTGGGTACACTTTGTATAGAACAATCACTTACTTCTGGTGCAAACTCAACAGAACAGCCACATACTTTCAGTACACTCTAATGAACAGCCACTTACACATTGCATACAAACGATTAATTAGTTAGTTTAATAGTTGTACAGATTGGTACCATAGACCTCAATCACATACACACTAAGACGTAGGTGAAGATAATTCCATGTAGTAAGCACCTAAGTAACAAACTATGTCATGATAAAGGTCAGTTTCACCCAGTTTCATATCTCAAGACTTCCAGAACTGCTTTCTAAAAAAAAGTCACTTAATTTGGGTACACTTTGTATAGAACAATCACTTACTTCTGGTGCAAACTCAACAGAACAGCCACATACTTTCAGTACACTCTAATGAACAGCCACTTACACATTGCATACAAACGATTAATTAGTTAGTTTAATAGTTGTACAGATTGGTACCATAGACCTCAATCACATACACACTAAGACGTAGGTGAAGATAATTCCATGTAGTAAGCACCTAAGTAACAAACTATGTCATGATAAAGGTCAGTTTCACCCAGTTTCATATCTCAAGACTTCCAGAACTGCTTTCTAAAAAAAAGTCACTTAATTTTGGTATACTTTGTATAGAACAATCACTTACTTCTGGTGCAAACTCAAGAGAACAGCCACATACTTTCAGTACACTCTAATGAACAGCCACTTACACACTGCATACAAACGATCAATTACTTTAGCTCCCCAAGGAGCACTGGCCGTCATCAAACACATGCCAAGTCTTCCTGCCACGTGCCAACAGCTCAAGTTCTTTCCATGTTTTACTCATCATTCTCCCTTTAGTCTGCAGTTCTCTTCTCCATGTGTTCTTTGGTCTATCTCTGCCTCTCTTTCCCTGTGGGTTCCAGAAAAAGGACTGCCTTGTAACGCTATCAACAGATTTCCTCAATGTGTGTCCTACCCATCACCAGCGTCTTCTTCTTATCTCTTGTTCCACTGGCACTTATCTGGTTCTTGTCATCTCTTGTTCCACTGGCACTTGTCTGGTTCTTGTCATCTCTTGTTCCACTGGCACTTGTCTGGTTCTTGTCATCTCTTGTTCCACTGGCACTTGTCTGGTTCTTCTCATTTCTTGTTCCACCGGCACTTGTCTGGTTCTTGTCATCAGTTGCACATTAGTGATCTTGTCATACCATTTTAATATTTCTATTCTACACAAGCATCCATTTATGAATATCTGAAACTTGTTAGCGGTTGTTTTTGATGTTCTCAATGTTTCATACGATAGAACTGACTTGACATTTGAGCTGAGTTGAATTTTCAACTCAACTCACACAAACAACAATCTCTTAATTCTAGATCACCCTCTAAAGAACTGCCATTTACTTCAAGTTCACTCTCAAAAGAACAGTCACATTTTTCTAATTCACTCTCAAAAGAAGCCACTTATATGCAGTAGACTCGCATAAGAATAGTTACTTCTAAGACTCTCAAATGAACAATCACGCATTTCTAGCACTCTCAAAAGAACAATCAAGCATTTCCATCACACTCTTAAAAAAAGAACATCAGCCAGCAAGACCCTCACAAAGAACAATGATTTCTATGAAGACACTACCTTATTAGTTCGACCTTTAGCCAATTCATTGACTTCATTGCCACGGTGATCAAAGCCTTTAATGAGGTAGTCGTCTATTGTCTTGTAGTAAATAAGAGGTGGTTCCCATGACAGGTGGACAGAGTTTGTACCCAGTACTGTCACATTCAAGTTCCTTGGTGCACCTGGAGCTGGAAACAAGATAAAAATGTAACAGCTACAACAAATAACTTGAGCTTATCAAGCAGGTAGATTACAAGAGGAAACAACTTTAGCTAAAAGAATGGGTGGGCCATAGCAAGAATATAATTAAGTCTCAAATGATGTTACAAGTGAATGTGTGAAGGTTCTCTTGTTTAGTTTTTCATATTTCCATCATAAACAGAGATTCTAGATTAACAAGGTGAATGCTGAACTAGAACTGTGTCAAGCTGCATTAGAATTGTTCTCTTGCATGAGGCAGAAACATGCAGGAAAATTGGTACACAGATATTTTAAAAAAAAACTGGTAAATATGGCAGAAAGATGAAATTGTTGGAAAATACAGCAGATAAAAAAAAAAACAATAGGAAAATAGGTGGGAAAATGTAAAACAGACAGGAGAACTTAAACCACACTCAGATGATCAGCAAGCAAAGCTTTTAGAAGAAAGATGAACATTATAAGGTTTATTTTTTAACAGACTGCCAAAGATAGGAGGGCTAAGAGAGAATTTGTTGAGCACATGTGCTCTACTGTTAGCTGAGAAGCAAAAAAGAAGAACAACAACACAAAATCAGATATTTCAGGAATAACAATCATCAGCCACAACAAGAAACATGACAGCCACAACAACGAACAAGGAGCTCTGAAGCCCTACTCTCCTGCACTGACTGGTCACAGAATCAAAATGACATGAACATTTTTCTAGCACATCAAAGTCTGCTGACCTGCAACATCGGTCAAAGCTGGAAACTGGTCACTAAACTCTCCTCTACCTCCGTTTGTAACAGCTGCAACCTGCACCTTGTATTCTGTGTACGGTACTGTAGACACAAATAACTGACATGACAGTTAAGGGCATCCACGGCAGTGACAATTGAGTTTCAAGTACAAAATATAGATTTTTTACTTCTGAGCTTATTTTATTAAATAATCATCGAGGAATCGATTGAGCATGGTTTTATGACATAAAAAATGTATTTGATGTGTCAAAAAACATATTTTCCGCACTACCCCCAAGGTTTAAAAATTTGTGCCGAAAATGCAAGATTTGCCTCTCAATAATACCTTAATACCTTAGAAACGCTGTCAGCATCGTGGAGTGTGTGGTATCTATATAAAGGAAATGTCTTTATCTCCCCGATTATAGAAATTCGAAACCTTTCTTTCTCATAGCTCTGCATGATTTGGCATTCAAAACCCCCCTTATTTTATGCTAACTTCCTTATAAGGAGTGGTCACGCAGTGAACTCATTCCCTCATTCATGACCCATTCACATTTATCTTTGTCATTGGTCATAACAATGCGCTGATTGGCCAGATAACATCCACAACTTCCGCCATAAACAAAATAAGTTTTTGTTCAGCGCAACATGATGTTTTTCATCGACAGTTCTCTCTTGATTACAGTCTAAATCTCATCAAATTGTGTTCTATTACTTCAAAATGGGAAGAAAAGGTATGAAAGCAAGGCTAGAATAACTTGCTGCTGCTAGAACACTTCGGCAGTGTGTAATTTCCAGCAAAGGTGCGACCGAATCAACAGTGAATGATAACCAAACTGGTGTAGGCTCATCATCAACAAATTTCTGCATACCAGTATCAAGTAGGCCTATAGTTCTAATCGCTGGCCCAAGTCAATCTCATTTAAAAAAGGAATTTTAGCGCGAGCAAGAATGGTGCTCCTTCTAACACTGTTTGTGCCCAACCTAATCCTACATACAGAACCATTGTGGACATTTCTTTCATCAACAACCTGCTCACCAACGTGTGTTGCAACTTGTGCAAGCAGAGCACATTGCACACAAGAACTAACAACACCAAGTTAAAGGGTTTCTCTCTCTTCCAGGAAGTTGTGTGTCACACATGTGAAAAAGCAATTTCTGGAATGTACACATCCGAGAGGGAACCAGAATGCCTCGGCCCTATGGGACATGCAATCAACAAATCTGCTGTTCTTGGTGCCTTCATGTCTGGAATGGGCCCATCTATGTTCAATCTCTTCTGTGAGAACCTGGACCTCCCTGGCCTGCACCAGAAAACATTTCATAAATATGCAGATCACATTTTTGATCATTTGGATACCATGCACAACTCTACAATATTTCAACATGCCGTCAGCATCGTCCGAGCTGAACATGCCAAGATTCAGCATCGTACCATCAATAAAAAAGAAGTCATTGACATCGCTGTCAGCTTTGATGGAACTTGGCTAACTAGAGGTCATAAGTCACTGATAGGTGTTGGCAGTGTTATCGACATCTTGACTGGCATGGTCATCGATATGCACGTTATGTCTTCCTTCTGTCACACCTGCGAGACTTCTGGACAGTGGCAACTGAAAAACCAGCCTGACAAATTTGAACAATGGAAAGCAGAGCATTCCAGCATTCCGGCTGACCCTTCGTAATTACGGCAGTGGTCCTTCAGGACTGCTGCCATAATTACGAAGGGTCAGCCGGAATGCTGGAGGTAAAAACCTGTGAGGTTCTCTGGATTTCAGTGGCAAATCACAAGCTACGCTACACTGTTTTGCTATCAGATGGCGATTCCAAGGCCTACAACAGACTCGGTGACATCAAACAGAAGTTGACATAACCAAAGAGGAGTGTATCAACGAGGAGTGTAGCAAAGCGATTAGGCACTGCGCTGAGGACACTCATTACTGACCGCAGGAAACAAAAAGTTACCCTTGGGGGAAATGGCCATGGTCGTCTGACCCAAAATGCCATATGAAAACTGGGTATTTACTTAACCAGGGCCATCCACCAGCATAGTACAGCCCCAGAGATGAAACAAGCCATCATAGCTTCTCTCTACCATGGGTATTCAACAAACAACAAACCCCAACATAATATTTGTTTGCCAGGCAAAAACTCCTGGTGTTTCTATCAGACTTCCATAGCCAAAGGAGAAGTTGCTGGACCCCACGAGACCCTAGTTCACACTCCGCTACACTACAACCTGCTCCATAAGCAATTAGCCCCTATTTATGAGCATCTTACTGATCAACATCTGCTCAAGCGGTGTGAGCTAGGTGCAACTCAAAATCCAAATGAAAGCCTCCACAATGTTATATGGCGTCGTTGCAGCAAGCGGAAATTTGTGTCATTAAAAAAGGTCAAATTCAGTGTCCTTGTGGCCGTTGGAGAGTTAAACTTTGGTCCATCAGCCAGTGCAGAAATAAAAAAGCTGTATGGCCAAGCATCTGGAACAAACTCGAAATGCCTTGGACAGGTGCGACAAACTTGTAAAAAGAAGAAAAATTAGATAAGAGGCAAGACAAAAGCGAGAGGAGGAGCTGCTGGAAGCTGAAGGAGGTGCAGCATATGGTGTTGGACAATTTTAGAGACATTTGGCCCATCAGAATGGAGTATATTCAACAAGACAAGGCACTCAGTGAGTAAAATGCATTTTTCTCAAAAGTTAGTTTTAATTCACACAAAAATACATATCTCAAAAGGTATCTGACAGATCATTTTCAAATTTGGCATGCATGTAGTACACATATATATCTTTATTTTGTCAGAAGAGAATTGTGATATTTTGGTAGTTTTGTTTTAATATATTTTTTTCATACAAATATAGTGGGTGTCTCGTCAACACGATTTTTAAAAAATCATTAAAAATAGAATTTTAAACTTATCAACATAAGCTTCGGAAAAAATTTTTTAATTGTCAGTCACTACATGTGTGTCCAATTTATAAACTTTGGACAACAGGAAACATATGATATGGTCTCTTATAAATTTGTTTAAAAATCCAATATGGCAGATGTTTTTTTTTTGGTTACCATGGTAACCACAGGTTTTTTTAAACAAAATAAACTGTAGAATTTGGTTCATGGACATACACTGTGTCCCTAGAGTATATAAAAAGTTTGAAAATGTTATTAGAACAAAAGTTAGTTTTCATTGTAGTGCATGCCCTTAATTTTTACAACAACAAAAAAATCTTATTTTACCACAGGCAAAAAAAAACAGATATTTGTGCCCTTTTATATTTCTGTCCAGCTATAACATCACCCCCCCCCCCCCCCCCCCCCCCCCCCCCCCACCCCCCACCCCCCCCCCCCTCACTCCCCCCCCCCCCCCCCCCCCCCCCCCCCCCCCCCCCCCCCCCCCCCCCCCCTACCCTCCCCCCCCCCCCTCCCCCCCCCCCCCGGATGAATGTAAATTAGCATGAAGTCAAAGTTACACAGAAAGCCTGTATAAACACACCTTGTGTTGTTTCTGAGGATCTCTAAAGAATAAATAGGGCTACTGCAACCTCAGGCATGTCATACAAGGAACCTCATATGAGGTTGCTAGCCTCATGTAAAATAAATGGCCACACAAACAACAGCTACAAGAGCTTTGTGCAGGCTTTTGTATTCTATATTTAACATCACAGCATAACTCATTTATCTGTCCTGGCACAGCAAATATGCACGATGGTATATGTAAAAATGTAACAAAAATTCAAGTCTTGTATTATGATAGGAAACTCTATACAGAGTGATACAACAGGAGGCAGTCAGATCATCAGAAGTAGTCCCCCAGTCGAACAAGTGTTTCGGCTCTGTATACTCCTTTACACTCTAAGGGGGGCGGGCCCATTTGGGTCATGACTCCCAAGTGTCTCAGCCTCCTGTTGTCTTGTATCGAAAATGAACCCATTTCACTTTGGTAGCAACTTTAAAATCCACAACTCCACCAGCCGTGGAGGCAATTGTGAAAGTAACAAAGAGAAGACAAATTATTCCGTTCATTCCGCCACACACCACGACTAGGGACAGGCACTGACACACCTGCGTGAAGCCGACGAGGCTAGCCACTGCGCGCTAGCAACTGTAATTCTATGCCCAACACCTCTTATAATACACACCGCATGTTGCCCTTCAGTCACAGCCCTTTCACCAGTACACCGAAAAACTTAATGTATTGTGGACTTAGAAAAGTTCCTGATGTTTTCTGTACTGCAGAGTTTACTGTCCCGAGTTCCATAGCCCATTGCGGTTGTTCCACAGCCAGCATGATGCCTTTTCCACAGTTTCACTAAGCCTCTTCAGTGCCCTTGTTCTCGACTGTCCTCTCAGCCCCAACAGTTTCAATAAATCATACACTGATGCAGCCACGAGCCCTCTTGCACCCACCTCAACAGCCATGACCCTTGCAGTGAACCCATCATGTCTCAGATCCACGGCCAGATCACTATACTTGGCCGCTTTGAACAAATGTTGCTCTTCCAATCTGGATTCAAATGGCATGGTCAGTTCAATCAATATAACCTGGTGCAATGATGAAGAATGCAGCACTATATCCGGCCGTCTTTGAGATTTCCTGATACTCTCTGGATATGCCCCTCGTCCAGGTAGGTCTACCGCCATCTCCCAGTCATTTGCACAGTCAAGGAGAGATGGTTCACTGCTACCTGATTTACTCGGTTTTGGGTGTGCTGACTTTCCTGCTCTCAGAAAGTATGTGTTTGCGGTGTTTGGCTTGACATAGCTATTCGCCTTCATCCTTGCCAGATCTATTGTCGCAGCCAGCTCATTTAGCACTTTGTTGTGGCGCCATGTGTATCGCCCTTGCCCTGTGTCTAACGACTAAATATGTAACAAAAATTCAAGTGATGTATTTGCATTGTGTCTAACAACTAAATATATAACAAAGGTAAAACAAGAAAAAAGAGACATACGCAGATCAGAAATGAAGGCTGTCATTGTGCTGATAAGATGACCTGCGATACATCTGGACCTGACATCTTCATTATGGATCCACTGCAACTCATATTTGATCAATTTTCCATTGATTTCTCTGGGTGGCTCCCAGTTGACGTAGAAGGATGTTGCTTGATGATTGCTGATGTGTGTAATTCTAGGCTTAGATGGTACTGGGAGAGTAATCACAAGACGTGATGAAAATACAGGCTACGACAAAACAATAATCATGTATGACAATATCTCCCCCATGTGTGAGTTTCATCATTTCATTTTCCCTCCCTATGGAGCATGCAGTCACTACTGCTGCTGCCTCCCTTGCAGGAAGCCTGCACATTGTAGCAGTGGTTTGTAGCAATTTGTTTTCAATATGAGGTTGCCAGCTTCCTGCACAACCTCATATTAGCTGCCCTGTAAGAGATACCTTTGTTATAATAAACTGTGGCTATCAACAAACATGCGCAAATAGCCAGAGATTCACATATCCATAAATGTGTGTGGTTAAGCCTACCGATACCCACAGGCTAAGGAGCATAGGCCTTTAACAATTGTTGATCAGAATCTAAAATCATTGCACTCCAGGCAAACCCATAGGTACTCAGTCTCCCTCAGCAAACGTCAAAGGGTATGAATGCTAATTGTTCCTGTTGCTCACTGGTTGTACTGTATATACGCTGGATGCATCCTCTCATACGTCCATCCTTGCTAGTCTTATGTTTGATGCCAAATTCCAGCAGTCTCAGCCATGATTATTCAGCGATTGCAGTGTCATTCTCTAATAGGCGATCATTAATTGTCCCCAGCATCTCTCCCTTATCCATATACAATGCACCTACTATGGGTGTTCTTGAAGCTAGTCTGTCAGCTCTTTCAATGCTGCACTCCTGACGGTTTGAGGATTCAACGAATTCATGCAACGCCTTCCTGTCATCAGCAAAATCTAGATCGCCAAGCTGTTTTGTCAAAGTCTGCTGTAAACGACCTGAATATATTCTAAAACATGACAAATTTTTTTTAATGAGGGTCAATATAACATCATACAATTCTTGTTCTCATTACCAGTAAAAGGTTGTTTTTTTTAACCCTAACCAAGGGAATGGCCACAGATATGGACCTTTCATTGTCTCAAACTAGGTTATGACCTAACATGAGCAAATAGCTTGTGGGTCTTTTGGCCATCCATGTAAAGAGACACATTTGTTATAATATCACATGGTGTGTGAGCAGCAAAAATCTCCAGGTAATGGAAAGGTGTTTGAAAATGATCTTTTTTAATACCATTACGGAAAATAAGCTGATTCCTATTATAATAACATACATAAACATCATCATCATCATCATCATCAGTTGCCATCTCCACAACGAAGGTTGGCTGTAATGGATCTCCAACGTCTTCTGTCTCTTGTCTTGGTGGTGCACTCGGATAAACTCTTTCCTGTCCATCTCTTGATGTTATCTTCCCACTTATAGTGCTGTCTCCCCTTGCACGTTTGCCTTCAACTCTCCCTTCTGTTATGGTCTTCTGCAAGGTGTTATGCCTTTTTATGTGGCCAAAGTATTTTAGCTGCCGAACTTTGACCTCCCTCATTAGTTCTCTTTTCATACCTAGATTTTCTAGGACCTCCTTATTTGTTTTCATCTCTTTCCATGAGATACGCCCCATTCTTCTATATATCCACATTTCAAGAGCCTCAATTCTTTCTTCCAAATGCTTATTCATCGTCCATGTTTCTGCACCATACAGAAATGCAGAATATATATAACACTTTATGATTCTCAGTTTTAATTTGTGAGATAACTGTTTGGATGTCAGTATATGTTTCATGTTGTTGAATGTGGCTTTGGCCATTCCTATTCTCTTCTTGATTTCTGTTTCACATCTGCCATTTCTGTTATTATATGACCAAGATATACGTAGCTCTTGACTTGTTCCAGGATTTTCCCATTTACGCTTATCTTTAATGTGGGTTGATCGTCTGTTTTGCTAATTATCATAACAATAACATAATGAATGATAATGGTACATGGGTAGACCTCTTTTACAATACCTGAAGGATATTTATACAGTTAAACTTCCCTCACCAAAAACAACTGGAACCAATCATTCTTTGGGTAATCACCTGTTCAGATGAGATAACTGAACACTGAATCATGTTCAACAATATTTACAGTATTGTCACATGACATCTGGTTCCCAGGGATCACTTACGAGACAAAGAAAGAACACAACCACTCCTCCCTCATGCATGTCATACAAGGTGACTAATATGAGGTTGTACATGAGGCTGGCAACCTCAGGCATGTCATACAAGGTGACTAATATGAGGTTGTACATGAGGTTGGCAACCTCAGACATGTCATACAAGGTGACTAATATGAGGTTGTACATGAGGCTGGCAACCTCAGACATGTCACACAAGGTGACTAATATGAGGTTGTACATGAGGCTGGCAACCTCAGACATGTCATACAAGGTGACTAAGATGAGATTGTACATGAGGCTGGCAACCTCATACATGTCACACAAGGTGACTAATATGAGGTTGTACATGAGGCTGGCAACCTCAGACATGTCATACAAGGTGACTAATATGAGGTTGTACATGAGGCTGGCAACCTCAGACATGTCATACAAGGTGACTAATATGAGGTTGTACATGAGGCTGGCAACCTCAGACATGTCACACAAGGTGACTAATATGAGGTTGTACATGAGGCTGGCAACCTCAGACATGTCATACAAGGTGACTAATATGAGGTTGTACATGAGGCTGGCAACCTCAGACATGTCACACAAGGTGACTAATATGAGGTTGTACATGAGGCTGGCAACCTCAGACATATCACACAAGGTGACTAATATGAGGTTGTACATGAGGCTGGCAACCTCAGACATGTCACACAAGGTGACTAATATGAGGTTGTACATGAGGCTGGCAACCTCAGACATGTCACACAAGGTGACTAATATGAGGTTGTACATGAGGCTGGCAACCTCAGACATGTCACACAAGGTGACTAATATGAGGTTGTACATGAGGCTGGCAACCTCAGACATGTCACACAAGGTGACTAATATGAGGTTGTACATGAGGCTAGCAACCTCAGACAAGTCGTACAAAATGACTAATATGAGGTTGTACATGAGGCTAGCAACCTCAGACAAGTCGTACAAAATGACTAATATGAGGTTGTACATGAGGCTAGCAACCTCAGACAAGTCGTACAAAATGACTAATATGAGGTTGTACATGAGGCTAGCAACCTCAGACATGTCACACAAGGTGACTAATATGAGGTTGTACATGAGGCTGGCAACCTCAGACATGTCACACAAGGTGACTAATATGAGGTTGTACATGAGGCTGGCAACCTCAGACATGTCATACAAGGTGACTAATATGAGGTTGTACATGAGGCTGGCAACCTCAGACATGTCACACAAGGTGACTAATATGAGGTTGTACATGAGGCTGGCAACCTCAGACATGTCATACAAGGTGACTAATATGAGGTTGTACATGAGGCTGGCAACCTCAGACATGTCATACAAGGTGACTAATATCAAGTGTACCCATAATTTTAGAAAAAATTTTTTTTACAATATCTGCTCATTGGTTTCTGGGGTCTCTAATGAAAAAACAGAAATAAGAAGTATAATCCTGCTCACATCTACCCAGTTGTAAATGGGTATCTGCTCTTGAGTTAAGGAAGGCAAAGGCAGCAAGGAAGGGAATTGGACACCCCACCTCATAAACCTAGTAGAGTTGTCACAGGTGGTGGTTTATGTCTCCAGGTGGTGGTGTTTGGTCTCAACCATCTCGCCTGACAATGCAGGTTGTGATCCATCTGTCTGGTGTAACCAACAAGCCAGGGCCCATGAAAAGTTCTAGTAGTTTTGTCTTGAAGAATATAACTATTTTTGTATTTTACACAAGAGAGTTATCTGTAATTTGTAGTTTGACCACTTGGTCATTTATATTTCACAGTTCTGTATTCTTTAGAAGACACATTGAGTAAATCAGACAACCACTCAGTGCAACTTGAAGAAACATGACCATTTCGTTACGAACAACACTAAGTTCAAAGAACAACATATGGTTAAAAAGTAGCTGTTTTAACTCGAGGTTGATTTGAACCTTTAAAATGGTGTTCCTTTATTTTATTCTTTTCCTTCATTTTTCCACACAAAGTAGGCTTTATTCAGTTCGACAATAACAATTATCATGAATGGCATTTTCTTTGTCTCTATTTGTGGTCTGTCAAAAAAAAATCACGTTATATGATTTAATAAAATAATCTTCAAGTTGATCGTTTCACCATAGTAAAATCAGGAATGATAGGTTTTCTCAAAATTTTCCATGTAATACATCATGGGTAAAATCTTCAGGTTATGGAAAATCTCGATGCGATGATTTGACTGGTGCGGGTTCAAGGTCCATCAAAATGGTATCTAATGCAATACTGTCATTTCCTTGATAATGTGATACACTATATATTTTTGAAGTGTATGTTTTCCATTTGTTTCTACTTATGTTTCTGCTGTTGCAGGATATCATTTACTTTCTACAGCAAAGGTTTTAGTCAACTCAAACTTGAACGTTTCTACAAAAATACTTGCTTCTAATACATGATACTGTAAGGTGAGGCATTCTGTTTCAACGTAGTTTCCTTGTTTCTTCATGTGGTAGGGTCAAAAACAAAAAATCTGATCTGCACCCGCCAAACGACTAAGAGAGACAGACCCTAGATCTAGAACACGGTTTCTATGGTCTCTAGCCACAGAATTTATTTGTCATGCTGTTTTTGTTTACTAACTGTTTTCACAACACTTAGTAATGACCTTACTGTCACTTTTGTATTTTCTTCTATTTCCGGAAATTCGTAGTGAAGGTTTCTTATGACATCAGATGGAGAAAACCTACCCATACAAACAAGTACCCCCTGTTCCTGTGTCATAGTAAAGTCTCTAACACTTCACTCCCCAATGGCAGTATCTGCTACGGGATTGCCTTGACCTTTTATAACTAGCAGAAAAATGAAGTTTTAATTTCATGTAAATGATCATGAATTCATGATTAAACATTACACAGAAGAACTTGAAGGTTTTAATTCATGTTATATAATCATAGACACATGGACAATGAACAAGCAAGTAGAAGAAATAATTGAGGCCCTTAAGCTGTGGGTACATAGAAAAATGGGGCACATCTCATGGAAAGAGAAGAAAACAAATAAAGAGGTCCTAGAAAACCTAGGAATGACAAGAGAATTAATGAAGGAGATCAAAATTAGGCAGCTAAAATATTCTGGTCATGCTAAAATATATAACAACTTACTGAAGACTATAATAGAAGGCAGACGTGCAAGAGGAAAACAGCACTAGAAGTGGGAAGATAACATCAAGAGATGGACAGGAAAGATTCTATCAGTGGACCCTCAAGATAACATCAAGAGATGGACAGAAAAGATTCTATCAGTGGACCATCAAGATAACATCAAGAGATGGACAGAAAAGATTCTATCAGTGGACCATCAAGATAACATCAAGAGATGGACAGAAAAGATTCTATCAGTGGACCATCAAGATAACATCAAGAGATGGACAGAAAAGATTCTATCAGTGGACCCTCAAGATAACATCAAGAGATGGACAGAAAAGATTCTATCAGTGGACCATCAAGATAACATCAAGAGATGGACAGAAAAGATTCTATCAGTGGACCATCAAGATAACATCAAGAGATGGACAGAAAAGATTCTATCAGTGGACCATCAAGATAACATCAAGAGATGGACAGAAAAGATTCTATCAATGGACCATCAAGATAACATCAAGAGATGGACAGAAAAGATTCTATCAGTGGACCATCAAGCTAACATCAAGAGATGGACAGAAAAGATTCTATCAATGGACCATCAAGATAACATCAAGAGATGGACAGAAAAGATTCTATCAATGGACCATCAAGATAACATCAAGAGATGGACAGAAAAGATTCTATCAGTGGACCATCAAGATAACATCAAGAGATGGACAGAAAAGATTCTATCAGTGGACCATAAAGACAAGAGACAGAAGATGTTGCTAAAGGCCTATGCTCCTGTGTGAGGTGAAGTGTGATAGATAATATTACACTTACGGATGGTGATGAACCATCAAGGCTAAGATTGCTGGAAATAAACATAAGACTGGCAGGGATGAACATATGAGAGGATGCATCCAGCATGTATACAACCAGCATGCAACAGGGACAATCAGTAATGATACCCTTTGACATTTTCTGAGGGAGACTGAGCACCTATGGGTTTACCCAGAGCACAATGATGTCGATTCTGAACAACAATAACAATACACTCACAGTTCTCGTTGGGTCTGTAATGCTCAGATTCCTCATGGCATTTATATCTTTGCCATATTTAATTTCAAATCCTTCCAGTTTGCCATTCAGCTGATCTGACGGTGGTGCTTCCCACTCCAGCCCAATCTCTGAACTGGAAACATTTGTTTGCCTAAAGTTGATAGGAGCACCTGCAGGAGCTGACAGAAACAATTCAACAGATTCAGCACAAATAATTAATCCAGTCTGTCTGTGACCTACATTTAGGATGTACATTATCTAAAACTGGACAATGAGAAATGAATTGTTGGTACGTATGAGTTAAATTATTGATCACTTCAGAAAATTGTAAAGATGTTAACGACCAGAGTTAAAACATACAGTCGATAGATTCTTGTTAGCAGTAAATTTCCTGAGGCTAGGAAGAATAACATTCCATATTATTAAAGGGCTTAGCATGATCTGATTGTCTACCTGTGCTTCACAAGGAGTTGGACAGTAATAGATTAAATGGAACAATGTCTCCATAACTGTAGCTAACCTTTTGCTATATATGTTTAATATATGGATATTTATATATATAGTCAAGGAACTTCATGATCTGAAATCTTACAAACATTAAAGTTATATTTTAAGTCAGCTAATGAAATGCAATGACAAATAAAAAAGATGTTTTTTTAATATAACTGGAATTGTCAAATACAACAAGAGCCAAGAAAATAATAATAATCAAGAAATAAATAAAAGCTAAAACAAAAGCAAATATTGTTACGAGCCTGCGTTTATGAAAGTGAAAACATTTCAAATACAGCCCATTTTAAACTCAGCACAGCCAGCATAATACAGATAGCTAAGTTTATTCAGAAACTCAGCACAGCCAGCATATTACAGATAGCTAATTTTATTCAGAAAC
Source organism: Oreohelix idahoensis (assembly GCA_024509875.1). Taxonomy (NCBI): domain Eukaryota; kingdom Metazoa; phylum Mollusca; class Gastropoda; order Stylommatophora; family Oreohelicidae; genus Oreohelix; species Oreohelix idahoensis. Next base: position 234,345 of record JAMPIV010004832.1, on the reverse strand, counting down.
TCAGCACGGCCAGCATAATACAGATAGCTAAGTTTATTCAGAAACTCAGCACAGCCAGCATAATACAGATAGCTAAGTTTATTCAGAAACTCAGCACAGCCAGCATAATACAGATAGCTAAGTTTATTCAGAAACTCAGTACAGCCAGCATAATACAGATAGCTAATTTTATTCAGAAACTCAGCACAGCCAGCATAATACAGATAGCTAAGTTTATTCAGAAACTCAGCACAGCCAGCATATTACAGATAGCTAATTTTATTCAGAAATTTAGCACAGCCAACACAAAATGCAAATATGTAATATGTGTTGTGGACAACGCACATCATATGTCAAATGTATCCATTACTGCTATCAAAAAATGCTACTAGAATTATCTCTACTAGCACAATTTATTGTCGGGGGAACACTGTGGAGACCAATAAAGAAAAGTTTTATCGTCCCTCCTGGCATGTTGTAAGAAGCAACTAATATGAGGTACTGGCAACCTCATCATGTCAAACAAATCACTAGAGAAACAACCACTACAAAAGTTCATGAATGCTGGGATACCATCTTCCTGCAAGGGGACCAGCTGCATTGGTGACTTTATGCTCCACAGGGAGTGAAAAAAGAAATGACAAATGGCATTATGTTAAATCAACCTTCTGTGTTTAAAGCAACAAGCTACTATACGACATTGCACATATGTGCTGTTTCAAATGGCATTATGTTAAATCAACCTTCTGTGTTTAAAGCAACAAGCTGCTATACGACATTGCACATATGTGCTGTTTCAAATGGCATTATGTTAAATCAACATTCTGTGTTTAAAGCAACAAGCTACTATACAGCATTGCACATATGTGCTGTTTCAAAAAATTAGTGCCTTTTTTATTATTATCAACTGTGTTCCATTTTTGTCTTATTCAAAATCACTCTCCATGTAGCTTACTATTTAGACTTCCTGGAGAGGGCAGATAATGCTTTATTTTGATATCAAAATTATTATCTTGAATTAATCACGCTATTTATATCTTAATTATAACCCATCAATGGTTGAATGGGATATTTTTTATTAAAAGAAACAAATGTAGCTTTCTAATAAACACATTACCAGACCTCAGGGTATTTTATACTTGAACATGCACCCTAATGTAACCGACAGACCTTGTGTCTAGGTTGAACAGTGTGCATCTAGCCAAAATGAGGCAAAACATCTATTTCTTGTTTCTTAACGTAGTCTACTTCTGGTTTATGGTCAAAGAATATCATCAGTAAACTTCTGGTTTCAACTACTTTTTTTTAACATCAAAAATATTACACACACGGAATTAGCCTGATTAGTTTCCGATGCCTTGTCTATCACATTATAATTCTCCACCATAACAACTAAGGTAGTGGGACATATAAACTAATTATGAACTATATAATTAATGGTGTATTTAATTATTATACATTTTTTCAGTACCGTTAAACCTTGAAACTAGTTAGCAATGAAATGGTTTTTTTCTCTTTTTTTTCAGCTGAGTGATAACAGCATATCGTTATCTCCTTTTTTTTTGCTACCCTTACATATGGAGCCACCATTGGAGATAGACCCCTCATGAAGCCATGCCAAAGTATACAATCTTGCAGCAATGGTTTCTGAAGCAATTTTTGTAATGGTGAGGTTGTCAAGGCCGTGCACAAATGTACGTTAGTTGACCTTTGACAGCATGCCTGAAGGGACAGTAGTCCTATTCTTTATCTCTCTCCTCCCGGGAAGTAAACAACAATACGACAGCTAAGTCTTATCCCTGTCAGTTTTGTCAGTTTCAAGAACTTTTGTCCCTGTCAGTTTTGTCAGTTTCAAGAACTTTTGTCCCAGTCAGTTTTGTCAGTTTCAAGAACTTTTGTCCCTGTCAGTTTTGTCTGTTTCAAGCTGTCTTACCCCTTACCCCTATATTTTTCTCCCTTTACGGGTAATAAGATCACAGCAGGAAGACTGTGTCAACACAAATCACGTGCTTGTGGTGATGGTTTTCAAAACAGTTTATTTGACATGGTGTGATTGCAAGTTCCTTACACAAACCTCCTTAGTTGCCTTCAGAAATATGCTTGGTCTGGAGCTATTATTTCTCTTTGTTCACTCCTCAACACTGGATCTCTGGATCCATATTTAGGACAGGAATGCATTTGAGCTTTTTTTAATTTTACATTAATTAATACTACATTCACTGGCTCAGTATTAGTTGTCAACGGATACAAGCGAGGGTATAAGCATTTTAAAAAAGGGAGGGAATTTGTTCAGTCTGTCTGTACTACACAGTATTCCAGAAATGTCAATGTAATATACAAGTGCCCCCCCCCCCCCCCCCACCCCCCCCCCGACAATATACACTTTATTATTTGCACGCTAACAGCATCCAGTGACAAGTTACTGAAAGTAAGTGTATTCAGTATTGTTCTCACAAGTGTCATCTTGAATACATTTGTCTATAGTCTACACTGAATACATTTTTCTAGTCTACACTGCAGTAACAACTTGGCAAGTTGTTTTCAAGTTACAGTTTCCTGTATTATGCTGTTTTATTGAGTTATTATATCACAACTCTTAACCACTCTGAAACACTTCACTTGTATTACTGCTAATCTTTTTCTTTGTCATTTCCTCTTACATAAACACATCTCTCTTTCTCAGACAACATGGGTAGTCTGTCAAATGTTTCTGTCCTCACAATTTAGTTTCTCACTCAAGCAGTTAAGTGAAGACCAAGCTGTTGGTCTACTTCTCTCATGGAGATTATTTTTGTATTTGTTCCCACAAGAACAAATATCTATTTATCCAATTTTTAACTTACTGAATCAATGGTATGTCATCTGCAGCCTTAGTTCTTAATTTTGAAATGTATCAGCCTTTTTTTCTTCCTGGTCAGGAGTACTGTAGTATCACGTTTCTCTTTGATCTATCTCTGATGTCTCCTTTTCCACATTTCTTTGAAGCTATTTTTAATTATGAATGATAAGAGGTTGCAAAAAGCAGTGCAGCAGGCCCAACAAGGCCAATGGACTACATGGGAAGGAGCCCTGCAGAGGTCCTTGACATGGAATGATATATGGCATATGGCACCTCTTAGGCTCAGCTTCATTGTTAGATCAATGTATGACCTGCTGCCGTCGGCCACAAACCTTGTGAGATGGGGAAAGTTGGATGATGAGCTGTTCCCCCTGTGCCAGGGGAGGCAGACACTTGAACACGTGCTCTCAGCGTGTAAGGTGTCATTAGGGCAAGAGCGATACAACAAAGTGCTAAATGAGCTTGCTGCGACAATAGACCTGGCAAGGATGAAGGCGAATAGCAAAGCCAGGCTGAGCACCACAAATACATACTTTCTGAGGGCAGGTAAGTCAGCACACCCCAAACCGAGTAAACCAGGTAGCAGTTTACCATCTCTTCTTGACTTTGCAAACGACTGGGATATGGTGGTAGACCTACCTGGACGAGGGGCATATCCAGAGAGTATAAGAAAATCGCGGAGACAGCCGGATATAGTGCTTCATTCTTTAGCATCGCTTCAGGTTATACTGATTGAACTGACCGTGCCATTTGAATCCAGATTGGACAAGCAACATTTGTTCAAAGCGGCCAAGTATAATGATCTGGTCGCGGATCTGAGACATGATGGGTTCGCTGCAAGGGTCATGGCTGTTGAGGTGGGCGCAAGAGGGCTCGTAGCTGCATCAGTGTATCTTCTTGTACTGAGGCGTTAGTAGCAATAACACTAAGAAAAAGGCACTTTTTAATTGTTTATGATATAACAGTACAAATACTGTTGCATTACCCTTACATTTAGCATTAAATCATAAAGGCATTACTCCCCACCTACTGACAGCTATATTAACAGTTGTAAGGTAAGACATTATGTTCACAAATAACTGGGTCCAATCTTTACAAAGAAGAAACATTACTAGTGCCATGCATGCTGCTGGGTGAATTGTTCAGTAAATGCATCTATTAAAAAATGCTGATAAACTCTTTAAACCAAGAAATCAAAATATCTACAAGTAAAAAAGGAAAAAGAACAATATGGAATAAGATTTAAAATCTGCAAAAAGCTCATCTTTTAAAATATCTAAAAAAAAATACTGATGAAGCCTTTTATACTTATCTGTCATTGTTGTTGGTTTTTGTTTTTAAAGTTGGCAAAATGGAGTGACGCTGAAGCAACAACTAAATTCTCAATCTTAATATGGATATAAGCAAACTTGATAATAAGTCATACCCATTTGCAGGAATAAATAAAAATTGTTTGTGTAAGAACAACTGAATCACAAATATATGTCTGTACAGATTTTTAAACAAAACCCTAACTTGCATGTTTGTAGGAGTAACTGAATAATAAATCTACATCTGGTGTGAATTAAAAAAAATGTAACTGCATGTTTCCACATGAAACAAAATCACAAACACACAATCTGTGTTTTTTTTTTTTTTCTATGAATGATCACATCTTATCTGAGAGTATAACTGAATCAAAATGACGTATGTGTAAGTATAAATAATTTATCATAATGGTGTCTGTGTAAGTATAAATAAATTATAACTGTGCGTTGTAGACTTACTTACTTACTTAGTCGTTCCCCTTCTACCGTGAGGTGTAGAGGTTTGGAAGAGAGAGCGCCAGACTATCCTATCGGCTGTCTTCCTCCTGGCCTGGTTCCATTCTAGTCCTCGATCCTTCAAAGATTGTCTAATGTTGTCCTCCCAGCGGTGCGTTGTAGATATAAATAAATTATAAATATGTGTCAGATCTGCCATCAATGGTGCCTATACCTTGTAGCAGTATGGCAGCTTGCGTACCCTGACAACCCCCAGAGCTATGCCAGTGGGCGTTTTACTCCTGGTAGGTTCAACCAAGCTGGACAGGTCTGCGTGGGTAGGGGTCAGAAAAAAGCTGGTACCCTGGTCCTCCAGGTTGGGGGTTTTAGAGCAGGGCCGACACTCCTGCCTATGTAAAAAATCTGAACAGTTATGGAAATAGCAACAAATGGAAAAACTTTGATGCGGGATGGACATCCAGAGTCTCAGGCTCGTATGACTGCCAGTGGTGAAAGCCGAAAGGAAGCTATTGGCATGAAAATGGATGCCCTGACCGCAAACATGAAACTAGAATTGGATTCTGGAACGTCAGAACCATGAATGAGGCAGGAAAGCTGAGGCAGATCACAACAGAGACGAGGAACTACAAAGTACATATCCTGGGAATAAGTGAGAGCAGAAGGACCGGGATGGGGAGAATAAAAACAGCTACAGGGGACACGGTACGTTACTATGATAGAGAGGATGGTCAGCACAATGAAGGCATAGCCATTATACTGAAGAAAGGAATAGAATGGTCATTAGTGGAATGGAAACCCATCAACAACAGACTGATAAGAACAAGATTGAGAGGGAGATTCACCAACACCACAATAATACAATGCTATGCACCAACAAATGACAGTGATGAAGAGGTCAAGGACAACTTCTATCAACAGCTACAAAAGGAAATCAAAACTGCACCTAGGTACGATCCTATTATAGTAATGGGAGACCTTAATGCAAAAGTTGGTATACACAATACTTATAATGAAAGAGTAATGGGGAAATGCGGTAGTGGAACAGTAAATGAGAATGGGAACAAATTAATAAGCTTCTGCAGCATCAACAACCTGGTCACTGGAGGAACACTTTTTCCACACAAAGAATTACACAAGTTAACTTAAGAATCACCAAACGGATGGGACAGAAACCAGATAGACTACATTATTGATCAATGGTAGATAGAGACATGCACTACAAGACGTGAAAGTAAGAAGAGGTGCAGATGTGGGAAGTGATTATCACCTTGTAGTAGCAAGACTGAAGGTGAAACTCAGAGCTGCTGGACCAATTGCAATCAAACAGAAAAGATATAACATCATGAAGCTCAAGGACCCCTTCACCAGAAAAGCTTTTGTGGTTGATGTAAAGAGACGATATCAAATTGCCAAAAGCCAGGAAAGTACAGCGACTGACGATGCTGACCAGAAATTCAAAATCATTTCAACAATATACAAGGAAAGCAGTGAATCATGCTTGGGATTCCAGGAAAGAAAGAGACAAGACTGGATAACACCAGAAACGTTAAACACCGTAGCGATGAGAAAAGAAATGAAAAGAAAGAAAACCGAAGCAAAGTCTCCCAGGTTAAAGGCAATATATAGCAAACAGTGCAGTCAGCTGGACAAAGAAGTAAAACGTCAAACCTGTGCCAACAAATGGAAACTTCTGGATGACCTTGCAAGGCAGGCAGAAGAGGCAGCACTGAGAAATGAACAAAGCAGTTTATAAAATAACTAATACTATCAGCAGAAAATGAGGTGCAAACAATGTAACGTTAGTAAGAGACAAGCAAGAAAATCTCATCACCACAGCACAGAGGCATGAAACAAGATGGGCAGAGCACTTCAGAGAAACACTGAATAACGAACGAACGAACGAACGAAATCTTTATTTCATCAGGGTAAAGAAATAGGCATAATTGCCTTTTTACATTTCTGCCCTGCAATACAATTTACAGTGTGTTAAAAATTAAAATATTAACAACTTCAATAAGGAACCACCAGAGATGCAGCTGAATGTTCCTGAGGCTGAAAGTGACCTAGACGTAAATACAGACACTCCCCGAAGAGAAGAAATCATCACAGCTATCAAAGGGCTAAAGAATGGAAAAGTGCCTGGTCACGACAATTTAAATGCTAAGTTGCTCAAGGCAGACCCTGAACTAGCAGCAGAACTATTAGAACCACTATTTGCACAAGTCTGGGAAACTGAGACTACATCGACAGTGGAGTAAAGGAATAATTGTCAAATTGCCCAAGAAGGGCGACCTTGCAGACTGCAACAACTGGAGAGGAATTACTCTCCTCTCAGTTCCAAGTAAAATACTAGGCAGGATAATTATCCAGAGAATTTCAAAAGCAGTTGACCATAAACTGGGGAAAGAACAAGCGGGTTTTAGAAAGAACAGAAGATGTGCAGATCATATATTCACTCTCAGGAACATTATAGAGCAGTGCTCAGAATGGCAAAGACAGCTATACATTTACTTTGTTGATTTTGAAAAGGCTTTTGACAGCATACACAGGGACAACCTATGGAAAATACTAAGGGCTTATGGAATTTCTAGCTGCATTGTTTCCATTATAAAAAGCCACTATTCTAACTTTACATGCAGTGCTGGGTTGGGCAACCTAACTTTTGAAGTGAAGACAGGAGTACAACAGGGATGCCCCTCATCAACAACTTTATTTTTGACAGTCATATACTGGGTGGAAAACGGATACAAGATGGCGGCGTGGTAGGCCGCACTTTTTGTGTTGTGCATTTCATGTCGTCGTTTTGGAGTCTGCATCTGTGGTAGCAGCCCTCATTAATGCTGTATGAGTTTGTAGTGTGTTTGGCTCATTTTCTGGATTGTGTTGATAAGTATTTTAAAGATGAAAACATCAAGTTTGCCTGTCATGTGAGTTCGCTGTTTGTGTTTACCGAGTGAACAAGATGGCGGTTTTTGTGATGTGTCAACCGGACAGTGTTTCAAAACATTACAGATTTATTGAGGGCTATTGTTACTGCTCCAGGTACATTTTTGTATGTACCTGCAAGGATACTTGGAGAGGAGATGGGCACCGCCAAGCAAACCTCTTGCCCACTGAAATGTTATGATGGAAAGTCAACTCAGTAATAATTTGCCGGATCGGCCGATGCCCGGATTAACAACGACCGCGCTCTCATTGCCCCTTGAGAGTGATAAGTCAACGAATGGGGTACAAACACCTGTTTTGAAACTTCCAAGAGAAAATTTTGTTGTTGGAACTTGGAATGTACGCACGCTATATGCGTGTGGAAAAGTCAAAGAACTAACACATGAACTTGTTAGATACTCGTGGGACATCCTGGGCCTAGCAGAAGTCAGATGGACAGGATTAGGTGAATCAATAACGGATGATGGTCACAAAATTTGGTTTAGTGGAGATGAGTCTAAACATCAGCATGGAGTAGGTTTTATCGTACATAAAGATAGATTGAACTCTGTCATCAGCTGCACCCCAATAAATAACAGGCTTATCACCATTCGTATTGCAGCACATCCAAAGAACATCTCCATCATACAGGTATATGCCCCCACTACTGACTATGAGGATGAGGCAATTGATACATTTTATGACAATCTGGATGAAGCAATTAAGAAAATTCCAAAGAAAGATCTTCTCATCGTGTTAGGTGATTGGAATGCTAAAATAGGGCCAGATGCATACGGTCACTGGGCTGGCACAGTGGGGAAATTTGGGACTGGAGAAACCAACGATCGAGGACTAAGGCTACTAGAATTTGCCAGCAACTATAAACTAACCCTTGCAAATACACTATTTCCTCATAAGTTATCAAGAAGAACAACGTGGCATGCCCCAAAAACTGAGATACATAACCAAATTGATTTTATTCTTGTATCCAAAAGATTCAAGTCCAGCATTAATAAAGCCAAGACTAGGACTTTTCCTGGCGCCGACATTGGTAGTGATCACGACATGGTATTGATGACGCTCAAGCTTAAACTCAAAAAGAACTATAATCAAAACAGATGTTCTCAGTTAAGATTCAATTTAGACAAATTGAAAGATCCAGAAATCGCGGGAATCTTTGAGGCAACTGTTGGAGGAAAATTCGCAGCTCTCAACTTTTTGGAGGATGATATCAACTCAATCACAGAGAACATGAAAGACGTGCTCATTGAATCAGCAACAGAAATACTTGGTAAAAGAAAGAAAATAAACAAACCATGGGTTACAGATGAAATTCTGAAGTTATGTGATACACGGCGAGAAATGAAAAAGGTTAAGAAAGAGGTTCCTGAAGCAGCATGGCAATACAGTATGGTGAATAAAAATATTAGAAAGAAAATGAAACAGGCCAAAGAAAAATGGGTAGCTGATCAATGTGAGTCCATTAATACGGGGCTAATAAAAGGTAACAGCAAGGCAGTTTTTGACACATTAAGAAGACTATCAAAACCCCAACAGCCCAGGGTAACTGTCATAGAAGATAGCAATGGGGCTCTGCTCAATGAAAAAACAGCTGTAATGAGAAGGTGGACAGAATATTGTAAAGAATTATATAACTGTAAACTTGACACTGACTTAGGCATATTAAACAACATTAAGTGCGAAAACAGAGAACTCGGAAATGCAGCAATACTACGGGAAGAAGTGGAAGAGGCTATATGTTCGATGATGAAAGGAGGGAAGTCACCGGGTGTGGATAATATACCAGCAGAGCTCTTGAAATATGGAGGACCAGATATAGTAAAAATCATGACAACAATTTGCCAGAAGATATGGAGTACAAAAAAATGGCCAAAAGAATGGACGCAGTCATTAGTAATACCGCTTCCAAAGAAAGGAAATCTAAAAATGTGCAAGAACTACAGAACCATTAGCCTTATTAGTCATCCAAGTAAGGTGATGTTAAGGATACTTTTGAACAGAATAAAACAGAAATCAGAAGAAATCTTGTCAGAGGAACAGGCTGGCTTTAGACCAAAAAGAAGTACCTCAGAACAAATCTTCAATATTAGATTACTGATCGAAAAACATCTCCAGCATCAACATGATTTATACCATAACTTCATCGATTTCACAAAAGCCTTCGATCGAGTCTGGCATGAAGGTTTATGGCAAATAATGAGAAAATGCAATTTTGATACCAACATCATAGATATCATTGAAGCACTATACAAGGACGCAAGCAGTGCTGTTTTTGCAAGCAATGACATTGGAGAATTTTTCAAAACAACTGTAGGAGTTCGCCAGGGATGTATCCTGTCACCAGTGCTCTTTAACATTTATCTAGAACATATTATGCAGGAGGCTCTCTACGATTATAAATCAACCATATCGATTGGAGGCCGACCTCTGTGTAATCTGCGTTTTGCTGATGATATTGATCTGATAGCTGGAACAGAATCAGAACTTCAAGACCTTACCTCTAGACTGGAGAAAGTAACAAGAACATATGGGATGGAAATTAATATAGAAAAAAGCAAGATATTGGTGAATAGCCATAAGAAACATGTTCCGACCAACATTACGTTAAATGGGCAAACGTTAGAAGAAGTTAACACCTTTAAATATCTCGGGTCCACTATATGTAGTGATGGAAGATCAAATAAAGAAATCAAGACAAGACTTGAGATGGCCTCAGCTGCCATGACAAGGTTGAATGTGATCTGGAAAAGTAACATCAGTTTTCCTGTGAAGATCAAATTATACAAATCACTTGTATTATCTATTCTCTTGTATGGGTGTGAGGGCTGGACACTCACTGCAGATACGGAGCGAAGGATTCAGGCTTTCGAGCATAAATGTTATAGAAGAATTTTGCGCATTTGCTATAAAGAGCACAAAACAAATGTCTATGTTAGAGAGAAGATAAACACCTATGCAGGCCATCAAGAACCACTTTTGTCAATAGTGAAACGTCGAAAGCTTGCCTGGTTTGGGCATGTAACTCGTCATGACTCCCTTTCGAAAACGATCCTCCAGGGAACAGTCGAAGGTAAACGGAGAAGAGGAAGGCAAAGAAAATCCTGGGCTGATAACATCAAAGAATGGGCAGGACACGGTTTCTCCACACTTGTACGCATTGCTGAGAATAGAGAGCAGTGGAGGACCCTGTCTGCTGATGCTTCCACCATGGCACCCCTATGACCCATGACGGGTTATGGGTTGAGATGATGATGATACTGGGTGGAGCGCCAGACAACACAGGGCAGTCCAAGAGGAATTACATGGACAACATTTTCTGCACTGGAAGACCTGGAATATGCAGATGACATTGCACTACTCGCACATTCACATCAACATATCCAAGAAAAAGGCTGAGATGCAAAGAATGAACCAGAGTTGGGGCACTGTAGGAAGAATGGCCGCCGACCGAACAAAGTGGAAGCAATTTGTTGCTGTCCTACAAGACGCCACCAGGCGTGATGGCCACTGACTGCTTTGACAGTCGGCGGCTAAGGATCAAAGAAGAAGATGTATGTATAAATAAGTATAAATGTGTGTATGTATAAATAAATTATAAATGTGCGTCTGTATGTGTAAATAAAATATAAATGTGTCTGTATGTATAAACAAATATAAATGTGTCTGTATGTATAAATAAATATAAATGTGTGTCTGCATGTATAAATAAATATAAATGTGTGTCTGTATCATACCTGTCAACCTCCTGAGACAAAAATCTGTATGCCAGACAAAAAAAATCCTTACAAACACCCAAAAATCCTTACGCAAAAAATATATTAATAAATTATACACAATACATTTTTAAAACGAGAAATGACATATACAAATCTATTAGCATTTGAATTAGTGTGGTATAAAACATGCTAATAGTCTCATGCTGTTCGTTACATATAAAAAACTTAGTGATCATCAGGTACTATTCTTTCGATGCACAGTGTTTTGTATTATAATCAACACATGCACTTTTAGCACTTTGCAGAATTGCATTTGTGGGCTTAAAGTCTGCACAGCATGTATCAATGTTAATCTTACACTGTAAAAAAGAAGTGAGTGCGTCTGCATTCATGGACCTCCTGCAGTCTGTGTGGACTTTTTTATTGAAAAATAAAGCAGCGAAGTTTACGCAAACAAACTTTTTTCTAGTTATGTAGGGCCGACGCAGAATATTATGACATTAATTTATTGAAAATATTTAATTGATCAAAATATAACTGGAAAGATTAAGAGAACTACCAAAAAAAAAAAAAAATACAACAAAGCAAAGCAAACAGCTAACAGCAACAACAACAAAAAATTTAACAAATTATGAACAGAATATCAAATCTAGGAAGAAAAACATAGCACCAAAAATTTACAAAATTATTTAAGAGTTGGTAGCCTAGACCAGAGATAATTATAATATTATAATAGATTGCCACTTTATTTAAAAAATTAAGCAGCGAATCTCGACCGCTGAAATAAAGTAGGTAGGCCTACTCAATGCAAATAAATTTTATTTTTCTACTTTTGTAGGGCCTACACAAAATTTTATGATATTAATTTATTGGAAATATTGAAATGGTCAAAATATAACTGGAAAGGTTAAGAGAATGACAAAAATAAAATACAATGAAGCAAAGCAAAGCAACAGCAAAAAATAAAAAAATTATCTAAATTGTGAACAGAATATTAATCTAGGAAAAAAAAATGTACTACCAAAAATTTTAAAAATTATTATTTAAAAATTGATAGCCTAGACCAGTGATAATAGATCGCCGCTTTATGAAAAATAAAGCAGTGAATCTCGATCGCCGGAATAAAGTAGGCCTACTCAACGCAAACAAACTTTTTTATTTTTAGTTATGCAGGGCCTACACAGAATATTATGACATTAATTTATTGGAAATATACTGAAGGGCAAGATATAACTGGAAAGATTAAGACAGCGATTAAATTGCAACAAAGCAAAACAACAGCAATATTTAACCAAGTTATAGGTACTTAGCTTTTTTTAAACAAATTGGCGTCGAAGTGTCTTGGCAAGCGTGGCTGATAACAGGTAACTTTAAAAATACATCATGTCACGCTGACAGCCGAAAGTGTTTGAGGCCGAATTCAAAGTTTTTGCCGAATTGTTGGGTATAAAAGGATTTGATTGGTTGCTGCGAGAGACTTCAGTTTAAAAACAGACGCCGAGATTCCCGGAATAAAAAAATTGGTTTTAAAAAAACCTGGGCTAGAAAATATTTTCTGATTTAAAATTTTAAAAATCTTGGGTTGGAAAATATTTTTAGAATTTAAAAAAAAAAAAAAATCGATTTTTAAAAAAAATTTTTTTTTTTGGGAGGGAGGACAAATCCGTACGAGTCTGTACGGCCATACACTGCTAAAATTATTAAAAATACGTACATTGTAGGAAAAATTCATACAGGTTGACAGGTATGCTGTATGTATAAATAAATCCCCACTGTTATGTCTCAAAATATAAATAAATCACAACTTTGTATGTCTGATATACACATAACTCCCAATTATATGGCGTAGGTTTAAATCAATGACCTTTTGGTCTAGATCTTAATTCTGGTATGATCATGACTGCTATGTTTGTATGGATTAATGAATCACAGCTGTTATCTACATATTGTTCTATAGTCATAAATTGTCTGTGACAATATTTAAATAATGTTCTATAGTCATAAAATTTCTGTGACAATATCTAAATAATGCTCTATAGTCATAAAATGTATGTGACAATATCTAAATAATGTTCTATAGTCACAACAATTCTGTGGCTTCTTTAAGCACATGCTCCCAATACTAATATGCAGTTTAAAAAAAAAAAAAAAAAGCATAGAAAACCTTACTAATGTACTCAAATTGTATGAATGTTCAATCTGCCCTGCCACATACCAATGAATAAAGCTTCAAAAGGACTAATTCTCACTACAAAAATAAAAGAAATCAAATAAGCAGATGTAAGCTGGACAAACAATTGTGAGCATTGCTGAAGTTACAAATGGCATTTGCTGTTTAAAAAAACTGAAGGAAAAAAGCTTTTTGTGTATTCATGGCAGGAAATGACATTTTATTCATATCTTTCTTCTGACACTGCACTTCTGCTCTTCATGAAAAAACAAGACATCAGAAAGTCTGAAATCAGTCGAGAACCGGATTGTGCCTCTGACATATCACAAAAGCTGCACATGGAAAATGAAAGTTGGATGCAGTGACCAGCAACCAGCTGATGAAAGAGCCTTGAAGTATACAGTTGAAGCAGCAATGCATTTTTAAAAATATTATCTGTCACATTTGCAGAAATTTTATCAGAAGTGCATTTCAGTTATTTGGCTGCTAGGAAGAAACAATGTGACATGATCAAATATCAATCTTTTCAAACAGCTTGTTCGTCTGCTGCTAAGCCAAGCTGCTCATGCTCGTTACATGTGTCCACATACATTCATGCAGAAGTGTCTGACCTACTTTTGTTGACATGAATCATTTTCATGAAGGCGTTGTTGGAAAAACTGAAGATAACAACAATAAACTGCCAGCTCTTGTCTTGTTTCTTGTGTTTTTGTTTTTCCTCCTTAAGGAGCATGCAGCCAGCATGCCCATACAGGAAGCCTGGACCACAGCATTTCATGTACGGAATATTGCAACACTGGTTTCTGTAGCAATGTGTTTGATATAATCAAGTTGGCCAGCACCAAACACAATCTCACATTTAATGACCTCTAACAAAATGCCAGTGTGGTTCTACTCTTTCTTTCTCTGCCCATAGACCCCAGGAAATCACACACGGGTTTTGCCTTGTTTACTTTCTTTCTTTTCTCTCTCTCCAAAAGATGTGTGATGGTCATATTCCAACTTGTTCTTAAACTCAGTCTTAACATAAACATTTATTATAATCTGTCAAGTTCCTCTATTGTGTGTATATCTGTAGTTCCTAATTATAACCCAAAAAGGGCTGAAAATGATATATTCATCTTCTTTTTTTTTTTTTAAATATAGTTTTGCCTCGTTTTGGCAAGCAGCATTTTGTTCAACCTGGTCAGTTATATTAGGGCACATGTCCAAATATAAAAGACCTGGTGACGTCTGTAATCATATATTAATCCACTAATTTAAAAGAATTAAGAAAAAAACAGTCGTGTCTAACTCCCTCAGACATCAACTTTTGTTGATGCTTCAGCACCCATGCATACATAACTCTTGATTTAGTTACATAATGCACTGCCAAATCTCTCAATCCAATCAAGATCATTCAATTTTCTTTAAGGAAGGATATTCATGTTTTTAAGTAACAGACATTTCCTCAAGGTCTTTACACTATTACTCTAACATACAATTTTGCATAAAAGCTTTTAAAAATTAGCATCACTAGGCACACCAAGCAAGAGGAAAATTTAAAAAAATAAAATAAATTAATAACAGCACACCACTTCATCTCAACAAGCACAGCTTCTTATGTAGCTTCACACCTAAAGACAATGACGATGCGTTTGCTCAGGACTTAAACAAATAGCCATGTTAAAAATCTTGAAAAGACAGCAAACAAAATAATACATGCCCAGTAGATAGAATGAAAACAATGACTTGATTAAACAACCAGAAAACAGAACAGATAGAAGCTACATGCCTATTTGTTACAATATAAACCTGAACAAAACATCTTGAAATGATAAATAGACACATAGTAGCTTTAAGTACCCAGCGTTGCTCAGGTGTTTTCTAATAAGAGTTAAATATACATGCATGCCAACTGGTTACAATATAAACGATATTAAAAAATCTTTACAATACAAACCACTGTATCAAATTCCTAGCATCCTATATATAATATTCCAGGGTCTCATTTTATATGGGATTTTTTGGGGGTTTTAATATTTAAGGAGTTCTGCCTGGGGGTGCCCCATTTAACCTCCTAGACACAAGGTCTGTAGTTTATATAAGGGAACAAGTCCAAATATAAAAGATGTTGTGACCTGGTAGATGGTAGTATTATTTTAATGGTGAAAGAAATATGAAAATTTGAAAATTTGGTGACAAGTTTTGTGTGTGCATGTACAAGGCATGTCTGACATGGCAAATTCTGAGACAACCAAGTGTAATGTTCCAGCATCCTGTGTGATATAGGTCACTTCTCTCTAGTGTCTTGAATATATTCAGTATCAGTTCTGACGGTGATAATCTATTATATTCTACAGCAGTTGTCCTGTGTGATATAGCTCATCTCTCTCCAGTGTCTTGAATATATTCAGTATCAGTTCTGACAGTGATAATCTAGTCTATTCTACAGCAGTTGTCCTGTGGGACATGTCACCTCTCTCTAGTGTCTTGAATATAGTCAGTATCAGTTCTGACAGTGATAATCTAATATATTCTACAGCAGTTGTCCTGTGTGATATAGGTCACTTCTCTCTAGTGTCTTGAATATATTCAGTATCAGTTCTGACGGTGATAATCTATTATATTCTACAGCAGTTGTCCTGTGTGATATAGCTCATCTCTCTCTAGTGTCTTGAATATATTCAGTATCAGTTCTGACAGTGATAATCTAGTCTATTCTACAGCAGTTGTCCTGTGGGACATGTCACCTCTCTCTAGTGTCTTGAATATAGTCAGTATCAGTTCTGACAGTGATAATCTAATATATTCTACAGCAGTTGTCCTGTGTGATATAGGTCACCTCTCTCTAGTGTCTTGAATATATTCAGTATCAGTTCTGACAGTGATAATCTATTATATTCTACAGCAGTTGTTCTGTGTGATATAGGTCACCTCTCTCTAGTGTCTTAAATATATTCAGTATCAGTTCTGACAGTGATAATCTAATCTATTCTACAGCAGTTGTCCTGTGTGATATAGGTCACCTCTCTCTAGTGTCTTGAATATATTCAGTATCAGTTCTGACAGTGATAATCTAATCTATTCTACAGCAGTTGTCCTGTGTGACATGTGTATCTCTGATGAGACAATGACAGAATAGAACTACCCCTGTCTCTGGCATGTTGTACAATATGATAAAGCTGCCAAACTCATCATGTAAAAAAAACTGCTACACAAGCCAATGCTGTAAGAGCATGTCAATGTTTGATGTAGGCTCCTCCTACAAGGTGACCAGCTGTAGTGGTGGCCTGATACTCCATAAGTAGTGGAGAAGGACAATTATTCATTTGCAGGGATGGTGGAGTTTCATCAAATAAAAATATCTAACAACTGACATTGTTAACCAAGGTTAATTTTTCGTTGTTCTCCAAATTAGATACATAAATTTTGTACTGAGTTTGTGAGGCTGCCTTACAAAAAACATACACAATTAATAACGTATACATAAATTTACCAAAAGTTCTGTCATCCAGGGAGGACATACAGAAAAAAGGCTAAATCACCTACCTCTTAACCCTAACAAAATACACAATTGTATTTGTTCACTCATTCCCTTACCCTTTCTCAAAAACTGAATGTATGGAAATGCAGAGATGTTTTTTAAGTTGTGCCAGTTACTTCATGCAACATTGCATATATGTATAGAACATAATTTTACAGGCATACAACATTATATATACTACATAAAATAATGTGCACAAACACTATCAACATTTATAACAGTGAAGGAAAAAAACAGATTTGTGTAAATAGATAACCAACGGACTGTTGAAAATAATAAAAGAATTTCAACAGATGTCTTGACCACTAGTGCTAACTTACGCTGAAGAGTGATATTTGGTGTCTGGGTGGCTGAAATCAGGATTGTCTTTTTGTTAGTTGTCACTGATTTCATTCACTAAAATTCATCACATATTTGTACCATATAAATAAAGGATGTGCTTAAATTTTGTGTTTTCAATATGTATATATTATTACCATAATTATTTCCAGCTAACTCTAAATGACTAGTGGTAAATGTTCACATCCAGGATTTGCAAAGTTTGAAAATTGTCCAAAACAAGGAAACTGATTACATAAATTTAAAAAGAATTTAACTACAGATCACAACATAAATAAAATGAACTACTGTAATGTAAAGTAACACAGAATAAAACAGCCTACTGGTAAAGTAGCATAAAGTAACATTAACTACAGTTAGTTTAAATGAACATTAACATGTACCCATATAGTTTACATATACCCATATAGTTAACATATACCCATATAGTATACATATACCCATATAGTTAACATGTACCCATATAGTTTACATATACCCATATAGTTAACA
The DNA here is from genome assembly GCA_024509875.1 of Oreohelix idahoensis. Lineage (NCBI taxonomy): Eukaryota > Metazoa > Mollusca > Gastropoda > Stylommatophora > Oreohelicidae > Oreohelix > Oreohelix idahoensis. The sequence goes on along the minus strand of JAMPIV010004832.1, from coordinate 216,575 downwards.
TATACCCATATAGTTAACATGTACCCATGTAGTCCCCGGGGGTCTCAGAGGAGACAAGGAATAGGACTACTACTTCGTCAGGCATGTCATAAGAGCTGGCTAATATGAGGTTGTGCGTGGAGCTGGCAGCCTCATCATGTACAACATACCGCTACAGAGACAACCAATGCACAAGCACAAGACTGCAGGCTTCTTGTAAGTGGTTGCCTCATGCTTCAAAGACAATAAAAAAGGGACATGATGATGAGCCTCCATATAACCCCATGTGATTGTCAGGGGCCTGTGAGATGACAAAGAAATAATAGAACCCCTGCTCCAATATGGTACGCCAGCTGAGAAAACTGATGTTAGGTTGTGCACAGGGCTAGAAATGAATTTGTTTATTTATGAGACTGCTAGAGAGAGGAACCACCACTACAGAAACAAATAAGTGCTTTATCACAGACATCTTGTATGTCAACAACGGTGGTGGTCACATGATCCACAAAGAATGAAAAAAAGAATATTTATTCATTAAATGTTAACAAGCTGTGGGCTACACTGACATTACAGAAATGATTGAGGTTTTACAAAATGTGAAAAAAAAACTACAATAAAATAACAAGCTCATATCAATAAAGTAACAAACTAATCTAAATATAAACATTCTTCTTTTTATCACATGCTTCAAAATAAGCCACTCAATTCCTACATGTGCACTTTTCAGTCTTCCATCAGAGGTATCAGCAATCTATCAAATAATGCTCAAATCTCTACAGATAAAAATTCACTGACATGCACTAGACACAAACTAGAACTGACTACTACATCAGAATGAAACAAGTACAAGTGTGTTTCACTGACCCTAAGGTAGCAGAGCAGTACAGTCAAGTCCAGATATAATCAATTACATCAGAAAATATCACCTATGTTTTCTCCTATACACACTGCAGATAACTGCTTCATAACATATGCCAGGGCCTGCCCTTAGGTGACTGGCCTATTCTAGCAATATAACTAATAGCAGGGGAAACAGACATAAGGACAACAGAAGAACTTGAACAATCTGAGCATTCTCTCATTTTAACTCTTAGTATCCGGCAAGCCCCGTGAAGTGGCTCGGGTTTAGTACCAATTTTACGGCTCGCCAGTTCAAGTGGCACGCGACGGTAACGATAGCTAAACTAGCGCGTAAAAACGCGGTTTTAGCTCCCGTATAGTAAGAGTTAATCCATGTGGTTTCTGAGAGGCTCTAAGGGAGACAAAGAAGGAATAAACTTGCTGCTCCCTCTGGCATGTGTCATGACCCTGGAGCTGACAACTTCATCACTGCCACAGTCCTGGCATTGCTTTGGTACAGGCTTCGTCTACGGGGTCCTATAACTTCATCACTGCAACAACAGTCCTGGTACAGGCTTCGTCTACGGGGTCCTATAACTTCATCACTGCAACAACAGTCCTGGCATTGCTTTGGTACAGGCTTCGTCTACGGGGTCCTATAACTTCATCACTGCAACAACAGTCCTGGTACAGGCTTCGTCTACAGGGTCCTATAACTTCATCACTGCAACAACAGTCCTGGCATTGCTTTGGTACAGGCTTCGTCTACGGGGTCCTATAACTTCATCACTGCAACAACAGTCCTGGTACAGGCTTCGTCTACGGGGTCCTATAACTTCATCACTGCAACAACAGTCGTGGTACAGGCTTCGTCTACGGGGTCCTATAACTTCATCACTGCAACAACAGTCCTGGCATTGCTTTGGTACAGGCTTCGTCTACAGGGTCCTATAACTTCATCACTGCAACAACAGTCCTGGCATTGCTTTGGTACAGGCTTCGTCTACGGGGTCCTATAACTTCATCACTGCAACAACAGTCCTGGTACAGGCTTCGTCTACGGGGTCCTATAACTTCATCACTGCAACAACAGTCCTGGCATTGCTTTGGTACAGGCTTCGTCTACGGGGTCCTATAACTTCCTCACTGCAACAACAGTCCTGGTACAGGCTTCGTCTACAGGGTCCTATAACTTCATCACTGCAACAACAGTCCTGGCATTGCTTTGGTACAGGCTTCGTCTACGGGGTCCTATAACTTCATCACTGCAACAACAGTCCTGGTACAGGCTTCGTCTACGGGGTTCTATAACTTCATCACTGCAACTACAGTCCTGGTACAGGCTTCGTCTACGGGGTCCTATAACTTCATCACTGCAACAACAGTCCTGGCATTGCTTTGGTACAGGCTTCGTCTACGGGGTCCTATAACTTCATCACTGCAACAACAGTCCTGGCATTGCTTTGGTACAGGCTTCGTCTACAGGGTCCTATAACTTCATCCCTGCAACAACAGTCCTGGCATTGCTTTGGTACAGGCTTCGTCTACGGGGTCATATAACTTCATCACTGAAACAACAGTCCTGGTACAGGCTTCGTCTACGGGGTCCTATAACTTCATCACTGCAACAACAGTCCTGGTACAGGCTTCGTCTACGGGGTCCTATAACTTCATCACTGCAACAACAGTCCTGGTACAGGCTTCGTCTACGGGGTCCTATAACTTCATCACTGCAACAACAGTCCTGGCATTGCTTTGGTACAGGCTTCGTCTACAGGGTCCTATAACTTCATCACTGCAACAACAATCCTGGTACAGGCTTCATCTACGGGGTCCTATAACTTCATCACTGCAACAACAGTCCTGGTACAGGCTTCGTCTACGGGGTCCTATAACTTCATCACTGCAACAACAGTCCTGGCATTGCTTTGGTGCAGGCTTCGTCTACGGGGTCCTATAACTTCATCACTGCAACAACAGTCCTGGTACAGGCTTCGTCTACGGGGTCCTATAACTTCATCACTGCAACAACAGTCCTGGCATTGCTTTGGTACAGGCTTCGTCTACGGGGTCCTATAACTTCATCACTGCAACAACAGTCCTGGCATTGCTTTGGTACAGGCTTCGTCTACGGGGTCCTATAACTTCATCACTGCAACAACAGTCCTGGTACAGGCTTCGTCTACGGGGTCCTATAACTTCATCACTGCAACAACAGTCCTGGTACAGGCTTCGTCTACGGGGTCCTATAACTTCATCACTGCAACAACAGTCCTGGTACAGGCTTCGCCTACGGGGTCCTATAACTTCATCACTGCAACAACAGTCCTGGCATTGCTTTGGTACAGGCTTCATCTATGGGGTCCTATAACTTCATCACTGCAACAACAGTCCTGGTACAGGCTTCGTCTACGGGGTCCTAATGTACAGATGACCTTGTGCTCCATAGACATTTCAATAACATAGAAGAAAAAGATGCAGAAGAAGAAGATGAAGCTTTGACGTTTTTGATGTGTTTACCTCAATTTTACATCAATATTTTACATAGGTAGAAGAAGAGGGGGAAGCTTTGATGTTTTTGATGTGTTTTCCTCAGTTTCACATCAATATTTTATATAAATATTTATTATCTACTAACAAAAATTTATAAAAATAAATGTTGCTTCAAAGTAACTATTATGTCACCTAATGGGCACAGCTTACATCTATTACATATAATTGTTATACTTCACAAGAAAGGGCAAAAGCTTATGTTTACTAACTGTAATTGTGATCCTTCTTACAGCGGTGATTTGTATCTGAATAACTGTACCACCCTGCCTGAGATTACTGACATCAACAACAAGCTCTAGCAACTATTTACTCACAATCCATAACAAATCTTGTACCGTTACCATCCTCCATGTCTAGCAGTTAAAGTGAAACAAAACACAAAGTTAATAAAGTATTCACAGTACAGCAGAGCACAGCCTCAAGGATACCTAATGTTAAGTTATGTCCATGTCTAGCAGTTAAAGTGAAACAAAACACAAAATTAATAAAGTATTCACAGTACAGCAGAGCACAGCCTCAAGGATAGCTAATGTTAAGTTATGTCCATGTCTAGCAGTTAAAGTGAAACAAAACACAAAGTTAATAAAGTATTCACAGTACAGCAGAACACAACCTCAACAATCCACAAAGTTAAGTTACCTCCATGTCGAGCAGTTAAAGTGAACCAGAACAAAGTTAAAAATGTATTCACAGTACTGCAGAGCACAGCCTCAGGGATACCTAATGTTAAGTTATGTCCATGTCTAGCAGTTAAAGTGAACCAGAACAAAGTTAAAAATGTATTCACAGTACTGCAGAGCACAGCCTCAAGGATACCTTATGTTAAGTTATGTCCATGTCTAGCAGTTAAAGTGAAACAGAACAAAGTTAATGTATTCAAAACCTCAACAATACGCAATGTGAGTTTTTACATTCTACTTTGGCTAATACATAAAAAAGAACGGACTTAAAGGCAAGTTAACAACATTGCTTGATATCTACGAACATTAACAAAAACACAACCACCATGTTGTTGAAAAAAAAAACAACAACATGACAGTTGCGTTTTTGTTAATGTCCTTAGATATCAACACAATCTGACATTTCTCACACTGCACAGAAGCTGGTATTAGTTGTTACAACTAATTACAAGATAGACAGACCCAGGGACCTGCATGATACTGTCAAACTATATTTAACAAAAACAAACATTGATATACAATTGTTAATAAAAAAATATAATTAAAAGAAACATACAGACAATCACACACAATAAGAAATTTTCATTTATTCCATATACAACAAAAGATGAGGATAGATAACATCATAAGCAGACCTTAGGTATTGAATATATTAAGTAAAAATGACAGAAACTATATATCATAATTATAACCCATCAGGTGGTTCAAAAGAATATCTTTCTCCATTACATTTTTTTTTTTTTAAAGTGTATGAAAGAAAAATGAGAATAATTGCAAGTTTCAAGGCATGCACAAACCAGATCTGTTAGAAAGTAGTAAGAAAGGTATAGTTTAAAACATAATTATAAAATATTTGAACGAGAAATATGTGCAAGGGTCATCACTAAGTGACACGGGATCTCAGCAATTAGCCTGTATGTGATACTGAATCTTGATCGGTGCAAACATGCAACTGTCAGTGGGAAGTATTTTTATGGTGAAATAATTGTAATGTCCCTTTGGATGATAGTGATTAAAACTTTTAAGATAATATTTCTAACCTGCTCTACAAGAAATGGACCTATGTGGATGAGCAAAATGTTTCCACATAGCAATTTCAAATGTTTAATAAATAGGTAGTTGGACCCTCTTTGAAAGCAGTGACTTTCCAAAGTCAAGCACATCAACAGTAGTCAAAGTGCTCTTGCCTCTTCTTTGTTACATTATGTTGACTTACACATAAAGAATTATCATTTATTGTACTTGTTTACTGTTAAACTATACTTTATTTTCACCTTGAATATATTGAAAACTTGTTTGAGAGCTTAAGATAAAACTTGGGGGAGAGGAGGAGAGAATCATCGTCCATTAACATCTTATTGTTTCATAATAGTATTGGCAAAAAATCCAATGCTTTGATGAAGATTCTAATTTATAGATTTCTTCTAAGCAAAGAACCTAACATGTTCAGTAACACTTTCACCATCAGAGATATCTAACATGTTCAGTAACACTTTCACCATCAGAGATATCTAACATGTTCAGTAAGTTTAGTAATAAGCAGTAATTAATATAAGTAATATCATTATCACCCTCTAGCTCCCAAGAGAGAACAGGCCCTTAACAAACTTATACCAAGTCTTCCTGTCCCGTGCCATCATCTCAAGGTCTGGCTATGTGTTCTTCATCCCTTTCATGTCTGCCTCCAGTTGTCTTTTCTATGTGTTCTTTGGTCTCGCTCTACCTCTCTTACCCTTGGGATTCCAGAACAAGAATTGCCTTCTAATGCTATCAACAGGTTTCCTCAATGTGTATCCTACCCATCGCCAGCATCTTCTTCTCATCTTTTGTTCTACTGGTGCTTGTCTGGTTGTTGTCATCTCTTGTTACACTGGTGCTTGTCTGGTTGTTGTCATCTCTTGTTACACTGGTGCTTGTCTGGTTGTTGTCATCTCTTGTTACACTGGTGCTTGTCTGATTGTTGTCATCTCTTGTTACACTGGTGCTTGTCTGGTTGTTGTCATCTCTTGTTACACTGGTGCTTGTCTGGTTGTTGTCATCAGTTCTACATTTAGTCATGTTGTTATATCACTTCAATCCTTCTATTTTATGCAAGCACTCATTTATGAAAGTCTGTAGCTTTTTGGTTGTTGTTTTTGTTGTTCTCCATTACTGAAAGCCATACAACAGAACTGAATTGACGTCTGAGTTGAAGATTGTGATTTTTGTGCTGGACTTGATTTATTTTGATCTCCATATTTTTTTTATCTCCATATATTTCTCAATGCATTGACAGCTCCTCTAGCCTTTTCTATTCTTTTTTTTTTATATCATTATCCAGAATTGACTTCTTCTACTTCCAAGTACCATTTCAGCCGGTGATCATGTCTCTCAACAATGTCCTGTTCCCCAGGGCTGTTTATCAATTCTGTTGACTTCCTTCCATCTTACACTTTAATTCATCATATCCTCCACCCTTTTTTGCCCATTGCTAGTCATTCCCTGTATTACAATGCACATCACAACCTCACATCTTCACTTATCCCAACCCCCATCAACCTTAATACTTCTCAATACAAAATTAACCCTCCAATCCACCACCTTTAATTAAATCATTTATTACTCTCCATACTCCACCCCTATCCACATACACCCCACCACACCCATCCCCATTATACCCAAAATCAACTTTTTATCCTTATCTACCCCCCACTCCTCAGCCTCTACCCCCCAGTAACCTACAAACCCATTCCGTTATCCTATATCATATTACACCAAGTTCATCCCATTTCCTCGTACTCACTTCATTCTTATAAACATTATACACTCTATCTCACTTATAAAACTATACCCATATAATGACCTCCTCACCCCCTCATCCATACACACCATTCATTATTCCATGGTATAAAATCCACTACACTCCCTTGCGATTCCACTATACCTTATCCAAAAAACCACTATTCAACTATCCAATACACACACACACTACGCTCCTCCAGGATCACAAAATAAAAACTGCTTCACCAATCCAAACCACATTTATACACTACTTCCCTCCCTTCCCCCTTTATCTCCTACTATATACCCCTCTCATAAACTTATCCATACTCACTAACATCTAACTCCCCCTACCTTCCACCCCATTACTTCCTACAAACAAATTCCCCCACCTATTTACTTGAAAAATATACATTCACATACACCTTTTAACTTATCCTCATACAACACTCACACTAATCCCCCCTCCACCCCTTCAATTATACAGCCCGAACACCCCCCCCTTAAATTCACCAACAACATCCTACCACCACAACCTAACATTAGACTTAAACAATATAATACAACAACTATGTACTCTCCAAAACCTATAATCCCAAAAATCAAACTCTCCCTGACATATAATACACCCCACCTACCACTCTCAAACCACCCTCACCTATAATACCACTCATACCCCCAAACTCCGTAAAAACATCATAGATAACAAAACTAAACTCCTAACCCAATACCTATAATAGCAAAATCCTAAACATTCAGTCAACCAACTATAATACCTCACTCTCAATCTCAAATATAACAATCCTACCACATTCCAACCTCAACTTCAAAAACTCCTCTAGCTAAACAAAACCAAGACTCTCATCTATCATATACATCGCCGCCAAAATAAACTCTCAACACAATACCTCCCGTAGCCAGCAAAAACTAAACTCCTCCAAAAACATATAACTTCCACAATCCTAATGTCCTCATACAACCGCTCTCAAACTAATAATACACTACACTCTATAATTACTCAATTAAATAAATCCACAACTCAGAAAAATGCTAACAAACAATCCTCCACATCATATAAACAACAATAAAACTAATACAAATTCCAACAATCATAAATTCTTATATTACTCCCAAATAACACAAAACAATATTCTACATATAAAACCACCGGCAAGATTATAAAACTAAACATAAACATTCCTCACTGTGATCCAAACAATAATAATAAATCACTAACGCAAAACATTATGTCAAACTCTATCCACGACGACCTACCAATTCCCCAATACACAATAGCCCAAATCAAAACTTTCGATACATCACCCAAAACCATTCAATTAACCCCCACATAATACCTCCACCCTCTCCATATATCACCAATTATCTCACATATTACATACCTAAACCCTATACCCTCCATATTAACCTCTACCATCCCCTCTCCTTATCCCCACCCCCATACAAATAAATATACATAACACCAACCTTAAACCTCACAGAACCATACGCTCAAATCAAACTCAACCACAGCCACACCTACTTCCACTCTCCTCTACAACAACATTCAAATATCTCTGACCTCACAATCAATTCCACATATAATAAACAGATTATAAACAACTCTCTCCCATAAAACCAACCAAAATAATTTACTCTCATCAACTAACATTAAACAAAATACTACACCAATAATAATTATAACACCGCTCACCCTAAATATATATCATTAAACCAGACCTAACCACCATCATAAAAAACGACCAAATAGAATCCAACATCGGTAACCACAATAAACCACGCGATCCAAACAATCACTACCCTCGCAGTCGCCAGCCTCTGTAGTCACTGAAATTCTCACTATACCTATCGTAACATCCATTAACCGCCCTACCATGTTACTCGCTAGATCCTCTCGCTTGTCGTATATAGACTTCCAGCTCATCTCCCATCCCCATTTCTAATCGATTCTACCCTTCCTACAGCTGATCCCTCCTTTCCGTAGTAGATAGCCCGTGTAACGCCTATATTCTACCCTTCCATATAACCCTTCTCCAATCCGGACACTCCCCATATCTCTACATAGCGACTGTCACTAGCAACTTCCCTGAGATGTTACACCTTCCGCCCGCTCATGGCCCCTTCTATATATACCCTTCTAGCACATCAGAAAGACGATTTCCCACTTCACTAGCCTCATACTGCTACCTACCGTCTATTCCTTTCCTAGTATACACCTTCCTGAACGATACCTTACCTATAGTAGCCTGTGTCACTACCATCCCCTTCTATATACCTTCCAGGCTCATGATCCGCAGTCCCCTATCAACCTATACTACCCTTGACTACTGTCCCAACTCACACGGCCCTAACGCTCTGAACACTCCCAAAATGTGTACCATATAGCGCATCCTCCCCCTCCACACCCCACAAATCGCCTTCATAGGATCTAACAGATCATGCTCTATCATCTTCAGTGCCCGTCTCTCGCCTACATTGACACAGATACACAGTAATTTACCATTGATTTCCCCTCCCTCGAGACATGACTGTGACACCACCATTTCGATTTTCATTCCTCTACCCAACCACCGCATATCAATAGATCCGTCCCACACTCATTACAAATCCACTCCAACAAGGTCTATATCTACAACGCACGATCCACAAAAACCTAGTTGTTCGTAATCTACTGTCCATTCCCCTCATACCACCATGCTTTTCCCCCATCCCACGACTCCATGGGTCCAAGTGAACATAACACCTGTATTATCTAAACCCGGCTCGCCCAACCTTACAATCCGTATCCACGTTGATCAAATTACAGCACCTTACAAAACTCTACTATCAAAACAAGTTTTGTTCATCTACAAATTCTTATCAACCTACAAACTCACTCTCATCATCTCCCAATCTTTATCATTCAACTGGATCCTATTTCAAAAATTACCTCCTCTTCCACCATTCTCCCTACCCCACCCCTACATATCACGTGGATATCTCATAACTCCCGATTTCTCTATATCTCCCCAAACATCCGTAATTTGTCAAATTCTTCAACAGTTCTCATTGGTTATTTGTTCTTTTCACCCCAACATAAAAATAACACAAATCCAGCCCCAAAATTTAAAAAACATTACATTTCACCCTAATATTTTACCCACCCAATTTATATAAACAATATCCACTCAAAACCATAAACACAAACCAAATCCCCCAAACTCTCCACTAATCAACACCAATCTCCCCCTATTCCCTAACTCCGATTTTTATTACACTGCTGGATCTTACAAATATCTGTTCCATCAAAATACTAACCTACATTTATTAGTAACCGTCTCTCATAACCATTTTAATTTCATTAACTATTTTAGCTACCATTTTTCACATTTTAGCAAACGCATACTCTAGACTCCTCATGGCTAGCCCTCATACTATAGCGTGCACCTACAACAGAAATATGCTGACACCGCCGCTGCTACTCGTCAACCTTCTTCAAATAGGCTCCTATCCTCAAGCTACCATCCTCCCCAGCCTCCTTGCTCTGACAATCCGATCCTACTCTAACCACACTCAAATTGTGTCTTTCCAAGACGCCCACCGGCCCCAGAATCTCCGATAACTGAGCAAGCATATCTCTATGATACACCTCCCTCGAGTATGTAAATCACACCGCGCGCTCCATCCTCACAACATACTACCCACCCACCAGACCGCACGTACCCCTAACACGATGTGACATTCTACAAACGATGTTCCCCCACTAAAAACATAAAAGACGATCCCACCTAACCCTGAGTATGACACCGTCATACCAAGTCACAAACCTTAACTCCCTATGAACCATCCATGATTCATTTAAAACGTCACCTTTATACACTATGCACGCACTTCGCCCCACAGACTAGAGACCTTCACTCAACACCCCAATAAACCTACCCAACGCCTAACTATCCCATGATCAATCCAATCCTACATTCACGAGACCCTACACCCTTCTAACTAGACTATCACCACACGATATAAGAGACATCAACATATATAACTCTTAACTATACTGAAACTCAACCAGTCGACTGTCCTGCACCCAGTCATATAATAGATCGACTCTCCTGATGTCACTCTGTTGTCCTCCAATCCACTGAGCTTGTAAGAGCCAACAAAAAATACATCATGACAGTTATCCAAACATAGTACGTGTATTGTACAACACGCATTATCATAACATCCATCAAAGAACACATTACTACTTATTGAACCCATTACCACACTCAGATACACAACTTGTGCACCTGATAGAGTTACATATACACCCCACGCTCCCACAATAAGTACACAAAATTCCTTTTAATTCTTGCTGCCACTCAACAATAACAACTCTCAACTCTTCCTACATCTAACGCCTACAATCCCCGGACTAATATAGTCCGTAACCTCATACTCCATATTCACCATTCTTTACCGACCAGAGACCCCTCAGTGACCTTTAAGTTTACACGTCTACTTGTACTCCTTACCCCCTCAATCGTGATACTAATGTCCTATAACAGAAAATAAATCACTACCTTGCTCCCAAGATATAGACACATAGAGAGATCAGATATTAGATGATCACATACTAATCCATAATCTGACCTCACCATCCACTCCCTACACTACATAGACAGACCACGATAACACTCGAAACTCAAAAACAGCACACTCATGTCCAACTCCCTAGTACGTCCATCACCCACAAACCCAACAATCTCTGACCATTACACCTCATAAATGCATTATCACTTACAATCCTGACAACCTCATGTCCCGAAATCAATACACAACTTGTACTGTATATAGAGTGTACTGTACACTCACCCTCTGCGATGTCCTCTTCCAAAGAACACACACTCTGCAATGCCATACTATAGTTCAATGTCTTAAATAGTAGTCCTCCTCCATCCCACTAACGTGTAGTGTCACTGACTACCTGCACAGTGATATCATAAGCATTACACCTATTCCCAATGACTTAGATTCATACATATACTGTCCATAATAATTAAACATAATCCATGAATCCACATGTAAATACATCCCTATTCTTCATACGATCACGTTCGCCTAGTTCAATTTTGGCTAACAACCATCTCAATGTTACTACCATGTGTATATCATAACAACACTTACAATTGTTATCCCATGATCCCAATCTATCTGTAGTGAACCAATATCACTCATATGTCTATAGACTCACTCATGTGTCCTATAAAGTCCATGTGCCATCGACAACAATACTCCACTACATCAGAATGAAACGTGTTACGCATGCACCAATAGTACCCCAATCGTGTCGCTACCACAAGACCCTAATTCCACTACATCCATACCATACCCCCCAACCCATCAAATCCCTCCCTAACTACCCCTCTCACCCCACCCCTCACCAATACTCCCCTACTTTGGTCACCCCCCCCCCAGTACAACAATCTTCACCTTAGTACTACTCTAAGTCTCGTACGCCCGATCGTGTCCCACTTAACCGTCTGTGTCCCCCTACACCCTCTCTGAACACCCAAATATATCAGTAACCACATCTGACATTCGCACACTTCACTTTTGCTCATTTCACATCACTACACCTCCAATGTCCAACGTCATCCCACCACCAGCCACAAGTCCCTCATTCAACATGTCCCCCCTCCCAGAGCCTATACCCTCGTGGTGCTTATCATTACCGACCTCCTCATCCTTCATTCCTTGTGTCCACCCCTGTCGTGTATTCACGTGTTCTCGCATAGATCCTCATGCTCTAATACTACGCACGGCTTGTCTCTAGATGAGACCACATTAATCTCACACACACTAATGCTCGATGAACCTATCAATGACATCACCTCTAGAACATATTAGACATACTCAATGTCAGTGCCCGTATCTATATACCGAGAAATAGTCTGTACAGTCCTACGCTCTACATACCATCCACATGAGAGCCCCCACGCTCTTCTCTCTCCACCGCTTCAACGATCCTATCTATACGCACAAATATGTGGTCTCACAACAGCCTATCATGTCTGCCTCCTTAGCACCTCCACTTACAGTTCTCGTGAGAAATTCAAGCAAGCCTATAACATGCTCTGCAACTTCATAACTCCCTACCACAATCGTCTCTCGTCTCTCTCTATCTGACAACGTCGACTCTACTCCCATCGTGACCAAGTTCCTCACTTATCACAGTATCAGCCGCCTCCAATCCTCTTGCTCCTACATCTTCTTCTGCGACCTGTTGTCTAAGTCTCTACTATCCAACTCCCTAACACTAACACTCAGACTCCTCCCGCCCCCAACCTCTCCAAACCAAACAAAAAAAAACAAAAAAAAAAAAAAAGGAAAGAAAAATAAGAAAAAAAAAAAAAAAATGAAAAAAAAAAAAAAAAAAAAAAAAAAAAAAAAAAAAAGTGTGAAAAAAAAAAAAAAAAATAAGAAAGCGAAAAAAAAAAAAAAAAAAAAAAAATGCTCAGGGGGGAGGAAAAAAAAAAAGAAAAAAATCCGAAAACCAATCATTAGAATCTCTGCTAATAAACAATTGAAAAAAAAAAAAAAAGAACCAGGGAAAAAAAAAAAAAAAAAAATGGGAAAAAACTACCGTCGCATCCAACCATAAGAAAAAAAAAAAAGGGGAGGAAAAGAAAAATGTTGAAAAAAAAAAAAACACACCCTCTCTAGGAAAAAAAAAAAAGAACTGAAGAAAGTATAGAAAGTTTAAATACAGAAAGTCTAGTATAAGAAGTATAGAAAAAAAACAAAAAGAAGATTATTAGTAAACAAAGAAAGACAACGTTATGAGTTTTTTGTAAGGAAGTAACCGTAGTTACAGGAAGATCAAAACCTGAAGCAGTCTAATCTCCCTCGAGAACACGAAGAAGGAAGAGAAGTTCTGAAGTTATAAAGAAGAGAAGTTTAACGAAGCGTAAGAATGAGAAAGAAAAGAAGGTTCGCAAGTTATCCCTCCTATGGAAAAAAAAAAAAAAAATACAAAAAAACATCCCCCACAGCCAGAGATTTTGGGTGCTGGCACCACAAGTCGGTAGGTACCCCCCCCCCTCTGAGCATGAAAATTTAATGTTGGGCCTTTGCCGGTCACTGATGGGGATGGGGAAGATGCCCTGGAATGGAGGGTTGAAGTGATTAATTTGGTCAGCACAGGGTTTCCCCACTAATTTGTTAATGGTATATTAAATCCGAATTTCCTCCTTCAGTTACGGAAGTAGTTAGTAGTAGTTCGGTAGTTAACGAAGATAGCTTCTCAGTGGTACCCAGGGTGATCCTGAGTATGGAGTAAGTTTACTGGATACAAGTTTCGTTAAACGGATTGGTGCCGCGATAACGCTAGAGTTACTAGTAGTTTTACCGTTTCACCCTGGTTTGTTAAAGGTGGTTTCCATGGACAGGGTTCCTTTTTTGCTGGGTTTGCACTAGAGGTTCCGGGTTGTATGCTGCGTTTTATCCTTTTTTAAACAGATCCATTACGAAAGATTATTAGATAGATCACACATTGGGTATTACCAGGCCCACCCTATAGCATGTTTTTTCGCCCCCCTCTCTAGCGAGACTTACTCCTGCCACACTCTTGTTGGTCTTTATTTTTGTGTTTTTAATTTCCCCCCCCTGTCTGATGTAGCTGTTGTGTGTGTCTTTTCGGCTCTCCTTTGCTCGTGTGGCATGCAAATAGTGCTTTATATTATGAATATATTTTTTATTAACATGCCGTATTTTTTGGTTTACGTTTATCCGCGTGTCCATGACGTTCAATAACGCAAAACTTAGACTTACTTGTCTCTGATCCAGTTCCAGCTGCCTCGTTGGTCGTTTAGTCTAATGCTCGGGCTAAATACATTTATATATTTAATTTTTACAGCGATTTTCTTTTAGTGTAAGTTGATTTTGCTGATTTTTTTAGCTGTAGAATTGTCAGAAGCTAATTTTTTTTTTTTTTAAGTGATAAGACCCGATAGTTTGATTGCTAAAACTCGGAGTAAAGAGCGTCCGGTGCCCGGTTTTATTTTTTTTTTTTGGGTGTAAACCTATCTAGGCAGGAGAGATAGATATTTTAACAAGAACATGGATAGTTTTTTTATTTTGTTTTTATTTATTTTTGCATCACGATATCATGTACGTTTTTAGCTATCACGTTTTAAACCATTTTTTGGTGTCCATTGTTGCCTATATGAATTTTTTGGCAATGGACATTTTGTTTTTATTTTCGTCCACTTGAGGAAAAATTCTTCCTGTAACATCTCTGGGTCTGTACACCAACCCGCTCTCAGAGTCTTTGTTTGGCCAGTACTCTCTGGTGTTTTTGTTTTTACCACCCCACTGAGACTCTGATTCTTTGGGATGGTTTTCATTGGTGTTGTACAACCCACATTTATCTTTGATGTTCATTCTACTGGTGTTCGCGACGCCCACTCTTATATTTTATGGCCAATCCTTCAGCACTGTTTTTACTCTTTTTAGCCCGTTCTCAGCCTGCTTGTTACTATTGAGTACACGTTGTGATATAGCATTAATCAAGACCTAGTGACCTTTGTTGGATGGAAACTCCACGGGTTAGGACTGATAGAGGTAGACCAAAGAACACGTGGAAAAGAGAACTGGAGACAGACATGAAGAAGACATAGAAAGAAAGACCTTGACCTGATGTCATGTGACAGGAAGACTTGGTATAAGTTTCTTGAAGGCCTATGCTCCTTGGGCAGTTGAAGGATGATGATATAATTATTAAGTTCCCTTTTGCTGTGTGACAGTGCCGTGAGCTGGTTACGGCATCAATTAAACTATATGTCACCGCTGGACTGGGTGTTTTAAAGACTGGTCCAAGAAGGCACCAATTAAACTATATGTGTCCCAGTGGTCCCTTTATATGTCTTGGGACTGGTCTTGGCACAGATACCAATTAAATTAATGTGACTGTTGCTATCTTTCTTATTATAGTAAAACTAGGTGAGCTGGGGCAGGGCTAGTTGTTTCTACTTCCATATTTGTCAATTTGATCCCTATTGACCTATCTTTACAATGTAAGAGTATATCTTAATACTGGCCCTCACCGAGTCAAAGAGTTATTGATTCCTGGGATGATATTCTCTCAAAACTTCCAACCTAAACCTCGTTCCATCCCTTCTTATGATGTTACTTAAGTGACAGCTTGCTGTATAGTAAGTTAGTTAAAGTTTTCTTTAAGTCCAGTATTTGTTTACTCTAGCACTCAACAAACCTTTAAGAGACTGAACCCAACTTGAGCAACGTTCCATCAAAACAAACAGTTGATTTACATTGGCATATAAGTTCATCATACATAACAGAGGCTTGTGGTACTAAATCCAGGTACAAACATTTCCTAACTATCTCTTTGTAGAATCCATTCCTCCCTGGTATATATCCATGTACCTGTATTATATATATATCATATATATATATATATATATATATATATATATTATATATATATATATATATATTTATATATATATTATATATATATATATAATATATATATATATATATAGCTCTCTACCTGAGAAACACCAACAGATATGGTTTATACTATTTTCTTCCTTAAGGTTTTTATATTTATTCTGGCTTTTCCCAAGCCTTTCATCAACTCTTTCTGAGTTGGTTTCCTTCATCTAATAATCCTGTCAGATTTGACTCAATTTACTCAAATACCATCATCTTAAAACTCATATATGCAAATTAATACATTGTGGTACACCTGTTGCGGTATTCTCATACTTATACCTGCTAGAGAGCTCATGTTTCATCCTGTAAATACAATTCAAACTTCAATTGCTTACTCTCTTACTTGTAGCAGTTGATGTTTAGCAAAATTTCATTATACAATAGCCCAACACGGCTATTAAATCCATGTTCTTCTGTAAAACTTTCAGCTGCTGACTTTAGTCTCAGTTTATTCACATCATAGTCAATTTTGTGTAGCTTCAGCTTGTTTTCCTTATTCTGCGGCTCACTTAGTTGTAAGCGTCGTTAACCTTGTAATACCTTATTTCAAACTTCTGAAATAATTCTATTCAATGTCTATCAAAATGTTATGAGTCAAAGGACTACTTACTTTGGTTGCCACGCGAAATCCTCACAACACTCAATTTTCTTACTATCACCCCTTATCACTAACCTTATATTTTAAACACAGTTCTGTCTTTCATAAGTGAATAGGTTCTACTACTCTAACTAGGTCTATATAGGATTCTTCAGAAAGTATTCATTCTGTTTCTCACAGAAATGTAACTTGAAGCCTGGCAGAAAACACATTCTATGCCACTCTACGTCCTTAAAACCAGGACTGCTTCCTCCGAAAAATGCGACCGCTCAACAGCGCGTCTAAATGGAGTTCTCTCTTATAAAAATCATTACTAGCTCATCTGTCCTTTGTTGTACGGTAAATTATTGGTTCCCCTATTCTTCGCTCAGCTGAAAAATGTTTTTCACGCTTATTCCGCTGTTTGTAAAAACAACTCAGTGAAGTGTCATCCTGTTGTCCTGGTAAACTTTTCACGTGCATATTTTTTTTTCCTCTCAACTCACTTAATCATATAAGGGAGGTAATTACCCATTGTCTCCCTTTGCATATTTGTACTTAACCTAATATTGTCTTCTCTAAAGCTTGCTATACAATTCTTATATGTACATTTTCTAAACCATAATTACCAACTCACCAAATCTACTTATGTGTAATTAAGCACTTTCCTCCCTGACTTTAATCTAATTAGAGTCTTCTCCCTTTGATCAAAGCATGATTTCATCATCTTATTTCCTCTTATTAGCCTCAGACAAATAGTCTTTATTCAAATCTATTCTTATTTCTTAAAACCATTTTTTCAATACCTTCCCTCTTAACCAAAACCAAATCACGCTTATAATTCCTGCTTGAGCATTTAATAATGGCTCCTAGCAAAGTGAACGGTGACATACAACTCGGGGCCATACAAATGTATCCCATAGGGAGACATTTGTGTTCCATCATCTAGCAATCCCATTCTATTCTTTAACATACCATTATCACCGCGCCTGTATACAATATTCAAAGTCCTACATGTTAAAAAATTTCCCCAAAAAAAATATTTTGAAGCAAAATGTAACGCTACCTCATTGCTGAAACCTTAGCTTGAGGCATTACCATCAATTACTCAACAAAAAAAAATAAATCATGGCTACTGCACTTATTATTATAATATATATATATATATATATATATATATGTTTCTATTTTCTACATAGTCACTGCCTCTGTACACAGAGGTTTGTGTGTATCTTTATATGTCTTGAAAATATCTGTGTTAATGTAATTTATCCATTATACGAGAAAGATAAGCAGAAATAACTAATTAGTGGTTTGCATCAGTAAATATCTAATGTGATAGTGAAAGATGTCACTATGTCAGAGTTGATGTGCCGATGATTCTATCTTGGATGCATCAGTCAAAATCCTTCACTCTGTCTAAACCTATATATACATGCACTAGTATCTTCATATGTATTGGGGCGATAGTGAAAGATACATGTCACTATGTCAGAGTTGATGTGCCCGACTGATTCTAGTCTTGGATGCATCAGTCAAATCCTTAACTCTGTCTAAACCTATATATTATACATGCATTAGTTACGTCAGGGTTAACAAAAATATCTAACCTTAGGATGTAAAAGTAATATAGTCATGACCCTATAACTGTCATTACCATCATCTCTTAAGTAAGCAGTACCCATAATACCAATACTGCAACCAAGTTGTTTTTTTTTCTTCTGTTATCTCTGTACAAACCAGTGCAGTAAAAAGTGGGGACGTTCATCCTCAGTGCAATATTTGCCTATGTCCATGAGTAAGACTCCACTTGACTGAGTCTGGATCACTTCCCTTCTTCTTTTCTTTTCTCTTTTCTCTTTTTTTTCTCTGGTCCTTAATACTTTTATGCCTGTAATAGGTACATTATAATAATTAACATGATTTTAATGTACTATACATATTTTAACCAATGTCAGTCTTCTTGATCATCAAGTATGCTGCATCTTGTACCTTGGGAAGAACACTGTTAAGTTTCCTAAAACTATATGTAGTTATTCTAGTTTGTCACATTCATAAGATTATATGTGTGTACTCTACTGTGTCACAATGATGAACTTCTATGTATTCACTCTACTTTGTCACATTCTTAAGACTATGTTTTTAATTCCCTTTGTCACATTCTTAAGGCTATATGTTTGATCTACTTTGTCACACTCTTAAGACTATGTGTAATCTAGTTTGTCAACTCGACTCTCTTTAAAGAAGTTAGTGAGTACTGTAAGTGTCTAAGCGTGCTCCAGTATATGAATATCAACTTAAGCTAAACACAGTGTGACTCAATTAACTATCTTAACTTTAGGTACTATGTTGGTTAGAGTACCGAATTAAACACTATAGCTGGGTTAGTGCTTTATGACGACTACACTAAGCTGGAAATTTGTTTTGCGAGTTCCAACAGTGTAATCTCTCTGCTGGAGAGGCGACTGTCATACTGTGACGAAGCTGATATGCATTGCGATGTCGTGTTTATAGTCGCTCTGCAGGAGGTGGGGGGCGAACGAATATTTATATTTTGTTGGAAACCTAGTGAAGGTTTATGTACTTGGCGATGATTTCTTTTGAATCTTGTTCGTAGATGTTCTTGCGGTAATCGTAGCAATTTCGCTCTTGGTGGTGAGTCTAGTGACGAAGGTTGGTAAGGGCGTATGGTAGCTATGCGTATTTCGGTGCTGGTTGTATCATCCATACACTCTATGTCGCTGTCTTCTCGATCTGTTACGTCAAGTTCAGATTCCACCTGTGCCGAAGGCGTATTAATGACATTCTTGTTACTATTTATGTGCTTCGCTGTAGGACTCTGGGTATGGTGAGTAATGTTACTTTTCGTCACTTGTAAAGACTGTTCGTCATCGCTATCCGAGCTAGAGTATGTAGGCTGGTGTCGACTGGAGGTTGACGGTTGTAGTCCCTGACTACCATGTTCTTCTGTAAAGTTGCTACCGTGGGGGGACTATGTTTTCTCGTTGCTGATTTCAAAGGTCTGTCATCTTCGCTATCCCAAGTAGAATGTGTAGACTGGTGTTGACTGGGAGTTGACGGTTGTAGTCCCTGACTACTATAGTATGTTTGACTTGATATGGACGCATGAGGTTCTTCGTCTTGTGTCGATAGTGGCGTATTACTATCTCTCCCGTGTAGACGATTGTCTCTGTATATTAATCTTTCTCTCAATTCTGCTGGTGGAATGTCGTCTTCATCTTCTGAGTCTTCTCTGCAGCGGACTAAATGATGTACAGCATCTTGGAGTTGACCTGAAGTGTTACGTTGTTGTAGGCTAATGTTCTGCTCAACATCCATGTCGTTTTCTTCACGTGAAGTACTTAATGTCTCTGTGGAATCATAATAACTTAACGTGACTTTTCGTATTGGTCTGCTACTGCATAAGGCTGGCGGAGCTGTAGGGCGATGATCGTCTTTTTTCATCTGTGATGCGTGTGCTTTGACGGTTATGTTCTTTTCCTCATGCCATAGTCTGTAATTAACGGGTGTTGTCTGTTCTACTATTTTATATCCATCAAGCCATCGTGCATCCAACTTATTATCTCTAACGTTCTTCTTGTAATATACTTTATCTCCGACTTTGAATTTCTCTAACTTCGCTCTTTTGTCATGCTGCTTCTGCCATTTCTTGAAGGCTTTCTGTGCATTACTGTTTGCTATCTGATGTGCTCTGTGTTTTTCTTGTAGTATAACTTCTATAGGATCTTCACCTTGATATTTCTTTTGGGGTTGTAAAAGATTATCTAGTGGGAACATAGGCTCACGTCCATATAGCATGTAGAACGGAGATAGTCCCCCTGTCGTCGTTTTTTATGTTTACTCTTATCACTTCAAGAGCTTGATTGATATATACATCCCAATATTGAGCATTGCCTTGTATATATTTAGCAAGGATATCATGCAATGTAGCATGCATTCTCTCATTTCGTCCGTTTGCCTGCGGTCTATAAAAAGTGCTAGTCGTATGCTGAATATTCAAAGTCCGAAGTGTCTTCTTAAAAGGGTTGCCTACAAATTGCTTTCCATTGTCCGTGATGATTCTTTTAGGACAACCATGTCTTGGTACAAATTCTTGTAGAAAAAACTCTGTCACTGTCGCTGCGGTTATATTCTTAAGAGGATAAGTTTCAGGCCATACTGAATATTGATCAACAATATGTAAAAGGGTATGCATTTCCAGATTGCGTAACAGCGTATGGACCAGAAATGTCCATACTTATAACTTCCTTAGGAAAATGAGATATTTCATTTCCTGTAAAGGAACTTTAGTTTGTCTCATATTTCTGATTCTGCATACCCTACAAGTACCAACATATTCAACTATATCTTTGTACATAGACCTCCAATAGTATCTTTTCTTGATTATATCAATGGTTTTATCTCTCCCTACATGTCCATTATTATCATGAAACTGCTCTAGTAGTTGGGGTATTACTGATTGTGGAATTACTTTCTGTAATCTCCCCTCTTGTTTCTCATCAATATGATATAGAAGTTGATCATTGGGCAAGATTATAAACCGTTTAAGCGACGTAGGTTTTGTTTGCACTTGTTTGATGATCTTAAGAATTTCGGGATCTTTTCTCTGCTCAGTATGTACATCAAGTATCTACATCTGTTGTTTGCTGCGTGCCATTATCTGTTATGGTAGTGGTGTTCCCATCATCTACTCTGTTGGAATTTATAATGTTAATTTCCTTTGCGTTGTCGTTGATATCTGTAGACGCAATTAGATCATCTTCCAGTATAGTACTAGGTTGTGGCGTTCGCGAAATGAGGTCTGCACACGTGTTTTGAATACCGGGAATGTATTCAATTTTTGTATATATTATGATTGTAGGTTCATAGACCATGTTTGTAACTTTTTTGGCTGCTCCTGCGTCTTAGTAAGCCAATTCACTAATGGTTGATGGTCTGTTCTGATAGTGAGTTTAGTACCTCTGATATAAAAATCAAGTTTTTTGTATCGCGTAAATGTATAGCAAACGCTTCCTTCTCCTCGTTGTCGACCATCGTTTCTGAGTTTTAGAGAGAGCGTGTGACACGAATGCTATAGGCATTTCATTAGGGATTTCTGGTATAATGGGTGTCTCATTCTCTTCCCTGATTTGGACTAAGCAAGCACCTATTGCTGTATCTGAAGCATCTGTATACAAGATCATTGGACGGGATATATCCGGATGTGCAAGCAGTGGTATCTTTGTAAGTGCCTCCTTAAGATAATCAAAGGATTCTTGGCATTCTTTTGTCCACCTAAATCTTGAATATTTCTTGGTAAGTGCAATGAGTGGTTCAGCAGCCTTGGAGAAATTAACGACGTGACGTCTGTAGTATTCGCAACAACCAATATACGCTCGTACCTGCTTCACTGTTGTGGGAGTGGGCATGTTCCTTACTGCTTCCACTTTATCTGTATCAGGGCGAATACCTTCTTTATTCACTATAAACCCTAAGTATTTAGTTTCCGTCTTTAGGAACTCGCATTTACTTAGTTTGAGTTTAACCTGGTGATATCGTAGGCAATCAAAAACTTGTTCAACCTTGTATAGGTGGTCATCCACAGTACCTGATGTGTGAATCAATACATCATCAATATAAGCTAATGCGAAAGAATGCATTCCTTGTAGAACTTCGTCCATCAACGCCATATATGTCGCGGGACTTCCTTTCAACCCAAAAGGCATAACGTTCCATTTGTAACTACCCATGTGGTACAAAACGTTGACTTTTCTTTCGCTGCTGGTGTCATAGGAATGCACCAAAATCCTGAGCGTGCATCCAATGTAGTGAAATGTGTGGAGTGTCCAAGTGTTGCCAAAATATCATCTATCCGTGGCAATGGATACGAAATCGTTTTTGTAATTCTGTTTAAACGCTCGATAATCACAACAGAATCTACTCGTTTCCGTCTTTCTTGGAGACAATCACTATTGGTGACGACCATGCTGATCTCAATCTCTCTATGACTCCTGCATTCAACATGTCATTTATAGCTTTCTCTACTATTTGCCTGTTTTTTTAAATGGAGTGTGTGGTATGGTTTTCAAACTAATGGGTTCTTCTGTTGTAGTTTTTGAATGTCCATATATACTGTATTAGTTCTACCTAACTCCATATCTGTTAATGCAAACACGTCCTGGTGTTTAGTAACAAACGTAGTGAGTTTGGACTTGTTTTGATCATCTACTTTCAACGTGGCTAAAAGCTGTGCCAACCGATCTGGTGGGTCACTCTGTCTATGAGACTCATTATCTGTCCAAGGTATTTTAAACATATGTACTATGTTCTTCATCTCTGTGGAAATTTTGTTTCTTTCTTGTTCTGTTTTAGGATAATTAAAAGGTCTGAAACATCTGGACTTTGTTCTCTGTGACTTTGATTGACTTACATATTTTCCATTGGGTCTCTGCCATGGAGTATGCTCTTTCTCCCTCATTATATACAGTGCCTCCTTTCTGTCGTTTACTACGACTATATTCAAAGGGACTTGCACATCTAAACTGGTACCTCTGATACAGTGGTTTATTCGAGTATCTCATATAGGGTTTCCGCCTTGGAGTATGCTCTTCCTCTGTATTACCAATATGATTGTTATTTTGTCGTTGACCACGAGTATTTTCAAAGGGCTTTGTTGAGGTTGGTAGTGCATGGTGAGTAACAAGATTAACATAAGTAGCTTGACCTGTGCTACCATCTGTTCCTCTGTATATACCATCCTGTGTTTTTTCTTTGTATCACTTGATTCACTTTTCGTAGATAACTATAATATTCGTCTTCCTTCGCATTTGCATGTATGTGTTCAGGTTCTTCTCTGCTAGGTTTTTTATACAATGTGCCATTCCTCCTATTTCTATGTAGTGTTTGTTGATCTCTCTGTTTTTCATTCTTCCACTGGTCTCCAATTGCACCTCTATCCACTCTTTTTAATTGACTCTTCTCCCTTATTGTTCGTGTATCACTCCTGCCTCCATATCTGTTATTGAGTTGGTTGACCTCTGTGCTCTGCCGACAAAAGTTTCTGTTAGCGTCGGAAGGGTAACCTAAGGTATTATTTTGCCATGTGCGTGACATAAGGGTGTGCTGATTTTGATTGCAACTAACTTCAGGTGTTTTCCCATTCTTGGTGGTATTCAAAGACGATCTTTGTACTTTGGCAACTATAGTACCTCTGTGTATCGTTGTAGCCTGTCCTGACGTGTTTATAATCATTACAGGGAAGTCACGTGAGGCTGAAACTTGTGCTATACCTTCAGTAACAAACATGAGGGGTTCATCATTTATATCCTCATTTTCCAAAGGTTCAATTTGTACTGACTGTCCTTTTTGATATAATTAGAGCTCTTGACGGCCTGATCACTCGTCCTCTAGCTATCACAAGTGTGTTAGGCTGTACTGTGACTGGAGTCGTCAACCGCACCAAAGATGCTATGTGTATATCGTCTTGTAGTTGTATGTACTCCCCATTAATATTGATCTTGTTGAGGTCAAAATATATCCTAGCATTGTGAGCGGTAAGAAAATCTCTGCCTAGAATAAAATTTCTGGACATCCCACGTGTAATAATAAAAGGATGTGTGATCAGTTGTTGTCCTATGTGGAATTTGATGTATGCTGTACCACAAGACTTCAGAGATTGTCCCGTTACTGATGCCATAAACGTTTTTTGAAGGTCTGAAAGTTACCAAGTGTTTGATCTGCTTGTACAGCTGCTCTCTAATCAAACTTACTGAAGCGCCAGTGTCCACAAGTGCGCGATAATTTTTGTCATGGATCTTGATCAGGCATGAGCTAGGATCTGGAGTAATATTTATGGAATGAATTTGTTGCTGCGGTGTCTCTTGCTGAAAATGTTTTTGATGTAACACCATGTTGTTATTATTTATGTTTTTTGGACCTTCGATGAAGGAAGCTGTCTTCATTTACTTTACGGTCATCACTAACGGTCCTACTTAGTGATTGACCGTTCCATTTTCCTGGTTATACTTTCGTGCTTGTCTGGCTCTGAAATTTGATGGTGTATACGCTCCTCTAAAGTTTTGGTTATGTCCTCGCATACTATCATAACTACTCTGTTGTGGACCATTATAATTCTGCTGGTGCCAGCGAGGATGTTGTTGTCGGCACTCAGGGGCTATGTGTCCTCTACAACCGCAACTAAAACAAGTGGGAATATTCACCTGCTGTATACTCTGCTGCCTATGAAAATGTCGAGGATAGCTTGTGTTCACCTGTTTCTGGTTTTCCGTCCGGCTTGGGCGACGCCAACGAGAACGGGAATGTCCAATCTCCATCGGCTCATGTTCTGTCTGTGCCTCGACTGTTGGTTCTTGTTCGATACATTGATTAAACCTCGTTTGGACATTTTCTTCTGTAATCGCTATCTGTATCGCCTCATTTATTGTATTGGGATCCTTACGAATCATATGGAGTTTTGTACTACTGCCCAACAGTCCGTCAATAAAAATTCCTACCAGATGTTTCTCAAGGTCCGGTGATGCTGTCAATCCATTCAGGAATGCCTCCTCCGCCAAATTTAATAATTTCTCTGCATAGGATTGTATAGGCTCGTTGCGTTGTTGTTTGATGCGACGAAGTAATGACCATGCATGTTCCGTATTTGTAATATCACTATAGCGTTTCGTTAGCTCTTTCTTCAATGACTCATATGTCTCACTTGGATATGTATTATCACGTCTCCTTAAGAAATCCGTAACAAGAGCGTCAGACGAAAAATATAGTATCTTCTTCCGTTCCATATCTGTGCTTGCATTTATCATAGTGGCAAACCTGTCTGCATCCTTCATCCATTTCCTAAATTCTTTCGAGTCTCCTTTAAATGGGGTTATCACTGATCTAATCTGATTATATTTTGCATATAAGTCAACATTATATAGTGTTTCAGTAATGCTCTTTAGAGCGGCCATTGTTGGTTCTTGCTCCACAGGTGGTGGAACCAATATGGAATGTTGTTGTTGTTGTTGTTGTTGTTGGTATTCCATCTCTCCTTGTGATGTAGCCATGTCACTTTAAGAAGGGTTGGTCACGGCGCCAATTAAACTATATGTGACAGTGCCGTGAGCTGGTTACGGCATCAATTAAACTATATGTCACCGCTGGACTGGGTGTTTTAAAGACTGGTCCAAGAAGGCACCAATTAAACTATATGTGTCCCAGTGGTCCCTTTATATGTCTTGGGACTGGTCACGATACCAATTAAACTAAATGTGACAGTGCTATCTCTTCTTATTATAGTAAACTAGGTGACTGGGGCAGGCCTAGTTGTCTACCTTCTATTTGTCAATTTGATCCATTGACCTATCTTCCAAGTAAGAGTATATCTTAATACTGGCCCTCACCGCCAGAGTTATTGATTCCTGGATGATATTCTCTCAAAACTTCCAACCTAAACTCGTTCCATCCCTTCTTATGATGTTACTTAAGTGACAGCTTCGTATAGTAGTTAGTTTCTTTATGTCCAGTATCTTGTTTACTCTAGCACTCAACAACCTTTTAGAGACTGAACCCAACTTGAGCAACGTTCCATCAAAACAAACAGTTTATTTACATCATATAAGTTCATCATAACAGAGGCATGTGGTACTAATTCCAGGTACAAACATTTCCTAACTATCTCTTGTAGATCCCATTCCTCCTGGGTATATATCCATGTACCTGTATATATATATATATATATATATATATATATATATATATATATATATATATATATATATATATATATATATATATATATATATATATATATATAGCTCTCTACCTGAGAACACCAACAGATATGGTTTATACCTATTTTCTTCCCTTAAGGTTTTTATATTTTATTCTGGCTTTTCCCAAGCCTTTCATCAACTCTTTCCTGAGTTGGTTTCCTTCATCTACTAATCCTGTCAGATTTGACTCAATTTACTCAAATACCATCATCTTAAAACTCATATATGCAAATTAATACATTGGGTACACCTGTTGCGGTATTCTCATACTTATACCTGCTAGAGAGCTCATGTTTCATCCTGTAAATACAATCAAACTTCAATTGCTTACTCATCTTACTTGTAGCAGTTGATGTTGCAAAATTCATTATACAATAGCCCAACACGGCTATTAAATCCATGTTCTTCTGTAAAACTTCTCAGCTGCTGACTTAGTCTCAGTTTATTCACATCATAGTCAATTTTGTAGCTTCAGCTTCGTTTCTCCTTATTCTGCGCTCACTTAGTTGTAAGCGTCGTTAACCTTGTAATACCTTATTTCAACTTCTGAAATAATTCTATTCAATGTCTATCAAAAGTTATGAGTCAAAGGACCTACTTACTTTGGTTGCACCGAATCCTCACAACACTCATTTTTCTTACTATCACCCCTTATCACTAACCTTATATTTTAAACACAGTTCTGTCTTTCATAAGTGAATAGGTTCTACTACTCTAACTAGGTCTATAGGATTCTTCAGAAGTATTCATTCTGTTTCTCACAGAAATGTAACTTGAGCCTGGCAGAAAACACATTCCTGCCACTCTACGTCCTTAACCAGGACTGCTTCCTCCGAAAAATGCGACCGCTCAACAGCGCGTCTAAATGAGTTCTCCTCTATAAAATCATTACTAGCTCATCTGTCCTTGTTTACGGTAAATTCATTGGTTCCTCCTATTCTTCGCTCAGCTGAAAAATGTTCACGCTTATCCGCTGTGTAAACAACTCAGTGAAGTGTCATCCGTTGTCCTGGTAAACTTTTCACGTGCATATTTTTTTTCTCAACTCACTTAATCATATAAGGGAGGTAATTAACCATTGTCTCCCTTTGCATATTTGACTTAACCTTATACTATCTTCTCTAAAGCTTGCTATACAATTCTTATATGTACATTTTCTAAACCATAATTACCAACTCACCAAATCTACTTATGTGTAATTAAGCATTTTCCTCCCCTGACTTTAATTAATTAGAGTCTTCTCCCTTTGATCAAAGCATGATTTCACTCATCTTATTTCCCTTTTAGCAAGACAAATAGTCTTTATTCAAATCTATTCTTATTTCTTAAACCATTTTTTCATACCTTCCCTCTTAACCAAAACCAAATCACCGCTTATAATTCCTGCTTGAGCATTTTATAATGCTCCTAGCAAAGTGAACGGTGACAGCTGAATCAGATATTTGCTTGATGGTCTTGCCAGACACAACAGACCAGTTTACCAATCTGGATTCACCATTCCTATTTCAATTTATATACTTCCAACTTAAAAATGAAAAGGGTTATTCGACCCGATACCTTCAAACACTCCCCCCCCGGCCCCCCCCCCCCCCAGAAATTCCAGAAGATTCTTCATGAACATGTCATTCTCTGGCTGTCTTCTTCCATCTGAAACAAAAGTTTGTCAATTCTATGGCAATATCCACAATTTTCAAATAGAGGTCAACCTATTATGAAAACTACAAACCATACTGAAGGAATAAAAGAAATATGCCCCACTGTGCACCGTTCTTATATATTTTTTACCCTCTTCTGACCTGTAATTATGAAATCAACATGACAAGATAACAAAAAATATTATTTTTGATAACAAGAGAAACTAAACTAAACCTTACCTAGCACCTTTAAAGCATGTATAGTCTCTTTTAATTCCCAGGTACCAGTTCTATTGACATAAATCTGGCAGGAGTAGTTGCCAGAATCTAGCATGTCAAGATCTGCCAGAATTAACTGATGCTTGCTGCCGATAGTAATCTGTTGACAAATAAATTAAAGCAGGTCAGATAATCACCAGTCACTACAGTTATGTTTGTGCTGATATCTAACTTATGGCCTCTTAATGCTTAATTAATTACAAACACAACAGAACAACGTTGAATTTCCTTAATATATTTAATAATTATTTGTCTAAACCTAACAATTACAAGCAGCACTTAACACTTACAGATTAAACCTAACAATTACAGGCAATATTTAACATTTACGGACTAAACCTTACAATTACAGTCAATAATTAACACTTACGGACTAAACCTAACTATTACAGGCAATACTTAACACTTACTGACTAAATCTAACGATTACAGGCAAAATTTAACACTTACAGACTAAAGCTAACATTTACAGGCAATATATAACACTTACGGACTAAATCTAACAATTACAGGCAATACTTAACACTTATGGACTAAACCTAACAATTACAGGCAATACTCAACACTTATGGACTAAAACTGACAATTACAGGCAATACTTAACATTTACTGACTAAACCTAACAATTACAGGCAATACTTAACACTTATGGACTAAATCTAACAATTACAGGCAATACTTAACACTTATGGACTAAATCTAACAATTACAGGCAATACTTAACACTTACTGACTAAACCTAACAATTACAGGCAATACTTAACACTTATGGACTAAACCTAACAACAACATTCATTCTTTAAGCCCTTTTTTTCAGTCTCCAGGATACAGATACTTATCACTTACAGACTACACCTAACAATTAAGGCAATACTTAACATTTACAGACTGCACCTAACAATTAAGGCAACACTTTCCCCCCCCCCCCCCAGGAAGTAATAGCAAGTAACACCTGCAGCCCTATGCTCTATATGACACACCTAGGATGAATGACAATCAACACATAATGTCTTTAAGTGTGACTGACACAACACAAAATGTCTTTAAGTGTGACTGACACAACACATAATGTCTTTAAGTGTGACTGACACAACACATAATGTCTTTAAGTGTGACTGACACAACACATAATGTCTTTAAGTGTGACTGACACAACACATAATGTCTTTAAGTGTGACTGACACAACACATAATGTCTTTAAGTGTGACTGACACAAACACATAATGTCTTTAAGTGTGACTGACACAACACATAATGTCTTTAAGTGTGACTGACACAACACATAATGTCTTTAAGTGTGACTGACACAACACATAATGTCTTTAAGTGTGACTGACACAACACATGGTGTCTTTAAGTGTGACTGACACAACACATGGTGTCTTTAAGTGTGACTGACACAACACATAATGTCTTTAAGTGTGACTGACACAACACAAAATGTCTTTAAGTGTGACTGACACAACACATAATGTCTTTAAGTGTGACTGACACAACACATAATGTCTTTAAGTGTGACTGACACAACACATAATGTCTTTAAGTGTGACTGACACAACACATAATGTCTTTAAGTGTGACTGACACAACACATAATGTCTTTAAGTGTGACTGACACAACACATAATGTCTTTAAGTGTGACTGACACAAACACATAATGTCTTTAAGTGTGACTGACACAACACATAATGTCTTTAAGTGTGACTGACACAACACATAATGTCTTTAAGTGTGACTGACACAACACATAATGTCTTTAAGTGTGACTGACACAACACATGGTGTCTTTAAGTGTGACTGACACAACACATGGTGTCTTTAAGTGTGACTGACACAACACATAATGTCTTTAAGTGTGACTGACACAACACATAATGTCTTTAAGTGTGACTGACACCGCACAACATTTCTGGAGATGTGACTGACACTACACATATCTCACCCTGCCAGATGGGGACCCGCTGGCATAATTCACTTTTTGGTTCTTATCAACAGTTAGAAAGAAGACCGTGTTTTTGTTCCACATAATACCATTGTATTCTTCCCTGTCATTCACTGCTGGGCATTCAAGTGATACTGTGTCCTTCACTTTTTTCATAACCAACTGCTCTGTACTTGTTGTATGGGCTGGAAGTATAGATATCAACAACAAATTATTATGTCCTCTCAGAATTAGAAATCTTACATTTTTCACAGCCAACTTATTTGTTAACGTCATTATGTCCTCTTAGAATTAGAAATCTTACTTTTTTGTTAACATCATTATGTCCTCTTAGAATTAGAAATCTTACTTTTTTCACAGCTAACTTATTTGTTAACATCATTATGTCCTCTTAGAATTAGAAATCTTACATTTTTCCCAGCCAACTTATTTGTTAACGTCATTATGGCCTCTCAAATTTGGCATCTTACTTTTGTTTTCCCCACAACCAATGAATGCAGGCTTGCTGTGTGGGCTCAAAGTATGTGTGTGTGTATATATAAGTGGTAAAGTTTGTCCTGAGTGATCTTTATACAAATCTACATGCATTAAAATTATTTTATGAATTTTGGTAGAGTTATTCTTTAGGGTCTCCTAGGTAACGCCATGAAAGTTATTGTTGACCAGATCATTTTGGTTTTGACGAAAACACATACTGAAGTATTTTCATTGTTTTTTTATATATGCCTACGAGCTGATCAAGGGAAATAACTTCATGTTACAAATCAAGGAAAATAATCAAAATAATAAAAACACAATTTATGCAAGTAACAACGCCAATGTTTATTATTTTACAACGCAATTTAAAATTGTTAATTGCGCACTTATACTTTAAGTGAAAGTATAAAAAAATTAAAAGTTAGTTTTATGTAACATTTCCGTTTAATTTACTATGTAAATGTGTTGCCCTTAATTTTGAAAAGTGAATGTTAATTGTATTCTCAGTTTAACAAAGTGAATTCTAAGAGTGGTATGCATTGTGCCCAGAAGGTAAGGTCTTTTATGTTTGAACATATGTCCCAATATAACCAACGAACCTGGACTAAACCTAACAATGCTGAATTGTGCGTGACTCGCCAAATGAGGCAAAATTTTATTTTTGAAAAAAAAAACTCATTAAGGCCATATTAAATCAGACCATATGGTCTTTTATATTGGGACATGCACCCTAATATAACCAAAGGACCCTTTGTCTAGGTTGAATAAGCTGCACCTCGAAATGGGGCACAATTTTTATTAAAAAACAAATACTGAAATGGAATGTACTGAAACAGACCACAAGGTCTTTTATAGTTTTGAGCATGTGCCCTAATATAACCAACAGACCAGTGTCTAGGTTGAACTAAGTGTGCCTCGCCACAACGAGGTAACATTTTACTTAAAAACAACAGCTTAATAAGATACAGAATAAGTCAAATCGAAAGGTCTTTTTTATTTGACATGCACCCACATATGACTCAGACAATGTCTTCAGAGTGTGCAGTTCTAACCAGACCAAAGCCAGTCTGAAGAGACAAAAATCTTTCTCATAAAACCAAGATGAAACTAATGCAGACATCGATAGTCGATGTACTTTTGTAGGTGTAGGAAACCTGGACATTAAACGCCAAAGAGAAACAAAAAATACAGCGGAAATAAAAGGAAAAAAATACAGTATAAATTATAAACTGTACACTTTTAGTCTCAAATCTATTTAGATTTTCATTCCAACCAAAAGTGTACAGATGATAATTTAAACTGTAGTAATTTTTTTTTGTAGCTAAAAATAACTTACACAATAAATGTAGACAGTAACGATAAGTAAATATGACACGCTGTAGTTAAATGTAATAATTATAATATATGTAACTTTTCAGAAGTTTCATTTACCATTACTAGAAAAACCCTGGCAATAAATATACATATTTCCCTTAATTTTTTGTTTGTTTGTTTGATGGTTTCTCACAACTGAAATCTTATTTTTTTTCACAACCAACTGCCTGTTGTGTGGGCTGCAAGTATACATATATTTTTTTTATATCCTTATGACTTCAAAACATTTGAAATCTGTACACACATTTTGAAATAAGACATGAGAGTCTAGTTGTAACTATAAGTGCTGCCAGAAAGGATATGAAGGATTTGATGATTCTCAGCCTACTCCAGAAAGTGCCATAACATCTTTTGTTTCATAATTCTATCTTAGTTTATGCATTTAGGTTAGCTGGCCCTCTCATTTGTGTAGTTTTCATGCGTTCGTCCCTGACTGTGACCACACTGTCATAATGTGAACTGTGTATTTCGTGTGTCTTAGTACGATTTTCCCCATTACTTGTTATCACATGACAAGAAAGATTTGAGAAACTGCCAGAACTCATCAATGTTTACAGAATACACATAGACGCAGGCGATGAAATCAACCAGATAAACCAATAACACACACCTTCCATGTGTGGAATAAACATATAACAGGTGAAAGCCACACACACACACAAAACCGTGTACATCTGGACAAGTGAGACATACGAGAATCCCTTGAGTGATAACCAACTGCCCAAGACAGCAAGACTTGGAGACAGCTGGATGAATGTCTATGTTCCAGAAGCAGCTGAAAGGACTTGAAGAAGATCACCATTATCATCATACATGTAAAGTACAGCAGTGACTATCATCCTCACACACACAGAAAAAGCACACAAATTGCATTTGTGATCAGTCATTAGGCCTATAAAAATTGTGGCAGGATCTGTTTTGTTTGGTGAAACAAAGAAAGAATTGGACTAGTGATCACTCAGGCATGTCGTATCAATTAATACCCTTTAGCTCCCCAAGGAGCATAGGCCTTCAACAAACACATGCCAAGTCTTCCTGTCACGTGCCATCCACTCAAGTTATTTCCATGTTTTCCTCATCATTTTCACCTCTGTATCCAGCTCTCTTCTCCATGTGTTTTTTGGTCTATCTCTGCCTATTCCAAGTGCCGATCCAGGAGATTTTCCTAGACGAAAAAAAGGTTATTCAGCAACCCAGACTCCTTTTGGCTTTCTCTAGGTTGCTTCATGCGCCTCCTTTCCAAAGGACCTTCTTCTGTCTTGGGCGGCTGAGTTGATTTATATTCTTTATTTGACTTGTCCATGTTTGTTGAAGTTTTTGTGGTAACTAGTTTTTTACGGGATGGAGTAACCAGTCCCATGCCCAACCCTCCTTAGTCGCTTTTTACAACATGCCTGGTAGGGTACAGTGTTACTATTCTTTGCTCCCCTTTCGGGCCCCGGTAACACACGGGTGCATGTGGTATAAGGCAACTAATATATGGTTGTGTATGAGGCTGGCAACCTCATCACGTAAACCAAGCTGCTAGAGAAACCCATCACCACAAGAGCATGTCAATGTTTGCCACAGGTTTCCTGTAAGGGGGGACCAGCTACAGTAGTGGTTCTGTGCTCTGTAAGGAGCGAAAAGGCAAATGATGATAACGGAATTTTGTTTCTGACTTCTCTGATGTGACTGACAACTCTGATGTGACTGACAACTCTGATGTGACTGACAACTCTGATGTGACTGACAACTCACCTGTTTACATGACATGAGTTGACGATAAAGTAAAGGTGGGGAGCGAGATAAGGGCAGAGACTAGATATAAGGTTTAGTTGTTGAATTTGACAGCCATGAAATATACGCTCTGTGAGATGCAGGAGGCCGAAGGTCATAGGTCAATACGCCTTCACCAGGTCTATTTCAACTTTGAAGACATCCAAATTTCTCCCGCTCTGAGACAACGAAATTTTAAACGGAACCAGTCTTAAAGCGTTTGATCATGACCTGGTCGCGAAGTTGTATACTATGAGAAGTTATTAAGCCTCTCCCCATTCCCTCATTCCCAGTCTTATTGAAGTTCACACTATCTCCCTTTCCACCATAATGCAGCGTTTCCCAAACTAAGAGTATTCGGGCACCCCTTATGAGATTTTAGTCTTACCAGGGTACCCCTCTCGAACGAAGATAATTTGTTTGGGATCTGTTTAAAACTGTTTAATAATACAAATTTATCTACACTATCTCATTTATATATTTGTATGCGTACGCATGTGTGTGCGATGCAATATATACTATATAGACCATTAAAGAATGTAACTATTTCTTTTCTTTTTTTCACCTACTTGACCAGTGTGTGGAGAGACATGTAACAATTACCGGTTGCAACTCAACTGCGAAAGTTTCACTTGAAATACCCGCCGTGCGCATGCGCACTGTTTTTACAAAATGGCTCCGACCAAACAACAGAAGGCGTTTTGTGTGGTAGAATATGCGAAAACGACGTCTGTTATCACTGTTCAACGCAATTTTCGGCGACAGTTTCGGGTTGATCCACCTGATAAGAATTCCATTAAGCGTTGGTATACGAAATTCATGGAGGAAGGCTGCCTGTGCAAAGGCAAAAGCACCGGTCGCCCGTCATGTTCGGAGGAGGCAGTGGATAGAGTTCGGCACGCCTTCCAGCACAGCCCCATGAAGTCGGTTCGAAGGGCGAGTCGTGAGTTGGAAATGCCCCGCAGTACGGTATGGAAAGTGCTTCATAAGCGTTTGAGAATGAAAGCTTACAAGCTGCAACTTGTGCAGGAACTCACTGAGCCAGAAAATGCACTTCGCGCGGCCTTCAGCGAGAACATGCAGAAATTGCTTGAGAATGATGATTTCGGGGAGAGGCTCGTGTTCAGTGATGAGACGACCTTCCACATCAGTGGCAGAGTCAACAGACACAACGTACGGATCTGGGGTTCAGAACACCCTCATGCAGTCATTGAGCATAAGAGAGATTCTCCAAAGTTAAACATCTTTGGTGCCATATCCAGAAGGAAGCTTTACGGGCCATTTTTCTTTGCGGAAAAAACCGTTACTGGACTCTTGTGCCTGGACATGCTCGACAATGGGATGATGCTCCAACTTGAAGAGGACTCACGGGATTTCGTTTTCCAACAAGATGGAGCTCCACCCACTACCATGGAGCAGTGAGAGGGTACCTCAATGAGCATCTCCCACAACGGGGGATCGGTCGCAGTGGTCCTGACAATGCAGTGTTGCTGAGATGGGCCCCGAGGTCCCCAAACATGACACCATGTGATTTCTTTTTGTGGGGCTTCATCAAGGACAGAGTCTTTGTCCCACCGTTGCCTCGAGATCTGGTGTAGCTGAGAGAGCGGATCATTGGAGCCTTTGCTGCTGTTACATGAGACATGCTGATTCGAGTGTGGGAAGAAATGGACTATCGACTAGATATCTGACGCGTCACGAAGGGTGCACATATTGAGTCTTTGTAAGGTATGCTTAAAAACTTGCAGAGATTATCTTACTTTTGTGACAGAAAGCATCCTCGTACCACATCATGGGGCCGAGAATAATTTTTTTTAAAGGGTACAATCTTTTATGGACACCCTGTAAATGGCAGATTAGTGCCGGTCCGAAATTAAAGTACGCAAGTTAACTAGTAAAGAAAGGACAGTCTTAATACACTTCATACTTACTATTTTCTTTTTTAAAATTATAAAAACAACAAGTGTGTATGTCTACAGAAAATCATTCTCATATATTAACTGTTTAATGAATTGTTTTCTGCAGCTAAAAAAAAAGTATGATAGAATAAAATTTTTAAAATTATGCTGTGTACTATTTTTTTTTATTTTTATCGTACGCCCGCTATTACTCGAGGCGAAATCTCCAGTTAGTATGTCTAAACCTGAGACTGATTTTTACGTGAGTATCCATTTTCCCTGTACGCTGACAGGTGTCCTCTCGCCATTTAGGCAGATACTCGCCGTCTTCGGAGGTACCCATTAGAGCTGGGTCAGCTCAGGAGCAGTTCAGGTTATTCCAGTCCCTGGTCGACGATACTTCTTCAAATGTACTCGCCCGGGCTTGAACCTGGGATCTCCCGGTCGCCAGCGCAGTGTGATAACCACTACACTAGCGCGGCTCCCTATGTACTATTTGAGACCCTTTCAAGGGCGTACCACACTTTGAGAACCGCTCCCCTAATGTATGACAGTGGAAGTTATGCAGGGCACCAAAATTCTGAGTGTTTTGTAGGAGCGTAACGCTACAGCCAGCACTGTCAGTGTTTGCGTGGTAACTGTGGACAGAAAACTCAGGAGCAATATTGTGTGAGTTATGATAGTGCCAGTACAGACCACGAGGTCAAGGTAACGGGTGGACAAGAACGGCGGTTAGCAGACGGACTGCCAGCGAGGATGTGTGTTCTGGCTGTAGTGCAGGGAGTGGCGGATTATGGTCTCCTGGATGTTCTTTATATATACACAGTTGGAGGGACAGGCAAGGATATCAAAAAGCAAGAGGAGCTTTCATTGCATTGGGAAACATATGGAGATCCAACACGAAAATAAGATACTTAAATTTCAAGTCAGTCCTCTTGTATGGCTCTGAAACATGTCCAACAACCAGGGCTTTGGAGCAGAGGCCCAGAGCTGGAGGTTTTTGCCTGGAGCTGGAGCGCAGCCAAATCACAGAACATTTTAACTGCTCCGCGGTTACGGTTTCTTTTTTTTTTTTTTTTTTTTTTTCATTTTCAAACCAAACTGAATGAAGCTTTACTAATGTATAGAAATGAAATAAAATATTTAATGGTTTGTTGTATATGAAACTCGAGTTCATTTTTCTTTTTTTCAATACATTTTCATGGCTAATGTTAGGCGAAAAACTAAATATAGTACTTGTAAATGAAAAAAAAAAAAAAGAATGAAAGGTGTATGACGACATATCAGTTTGGTCCCTACTCAGAATACCAAACTTGTGTATTACTTAAATGTTGGCAACACGTTTGAACATTAAAAACGTCATTTTGTGAAATAAATGTCAAATTTATTTCAAAACAACTCAGCTCCTTTCTATCAAGTTTCACTATCATCATCATCATCAATTTGTTTAGCTCTCCTTACAGAGCATACAGTCACAAGTGTAGTTCGGCACCTTGCAGGAAGTTTACACCAAACGTTCACTTGTTCTTACCGCAGTAGTCTCTATGACAATATGTTTCACATCATGAGGTTGCCCGCCTCACATACAACTTCATATTTGTCGCCTAGTACGGCATGCATGAGGGGGCGTTAGTCCTATTTATTCCTTTCTCTTCTCGGAGATTCCCAGTAACTACATGAGGCAAGTTTCACGATTACGTATGAAGAGAAACAACGTAAATAATCAGTCTTAAGTGGCAATACTAATATACACGCATATGCATTTTTTTAAAAATGTAATTCTCTTTTTTGTTTATTACTTTTGAAACCACATGTTAATGACTCCGGATTTATGGAAATAGATCTCAATGATGTCACAACTCTTGAATTTTAAAGATCCAAATTTTGGGGAAAGCAAAGAAAAAATCGGCGACATGGGAAAGGAAATGAATGACAAGCTGAAATAATGTAACTTAAATATGAATAAAGCAAATGTCGTGAACATTCAGGTCCCATGCTCCATAAGGAGCGAAATAGGAATCCTCAGTTCAAATTCCAGCTGTGTTTCCGCCTTATTTTCCAATGAGATACATTGTATATTCCGGCCTCTCAAATCAACCAATTCAATCGAATCTCGTTCAGCACTACGTCGGTAGGGGTGTTTCAAATTCAAAATATACCCTCACGTGTTTCAAAATATTAAATTTAATATCCACGCGTGACCTCTTCTTATCGCTGCGTCATACTTCCGCCGCCATCTTGTGCACAACTCATAAACACCATATGTGAACTCATTTGATGTCCAGATGCTACCTATGGCCAATATTGTCTCTCCAGACAGATTATCGTGATAATCACACACAGGGATGGTCCCGTGAAACGATAAGTGCATCCACCACCTTTGTAATCTGCCCACCCCAGACGGCTATCTAAGACAGACAATATTGGCTTCTATAGATGTTGATCGGGCGAGACCGTCTTTTCATGATAAGAATCTCGCTCGCTGATAATGACTGGGTATTGTTACGATAATACCCAAGTTCACCTGGCGGAACGTAAATAAGTATTAGGAGTGGTAAACAAGATAAAGACAGTCCGATATCAAATACTTCCGTAGGGGAGTGGAGCGTTAGACTTTCCCCTACTGAATTCAGCATAGAGAGTAAAATAATGGTGCATAAAATATGCTACATAATAATGACACGGGGTTCCAAAGGTTGTTACAGCCGGGAGTTGTAGTGAGGATAAGCTTTCACTGCAGATAAATGCTTCTATGGCACGCGCCTCAAGCAGCCTCTGACAACCAAGTCCAGCTCCCGGCCTTCACGTGTGGCTCAATTTAAGCCTGGCGGAACTGTTTTCACTGACGGGAGAAGGGGCAAAGGCGAGCGACTGGCGCCTTAAAACCAGCAGCTTCGGGCAGATAGGGCTCGTGATCCTTGGTTGGTAGCTTATCTAAGAGAAGGAACTCTGAATTCAAACCACCGCTGCCTTGCGGGAATATCCATTTATGGAATTGGCTTCGGGAGTAAACCCTGAGGATAAATCCGGAGTCGGAGTCCCTAAGGCAGTCTAATGTCGATTCGACATTATTCTGGCAACTCCTGCGACGTGGCTGGTACCAAACTGTATCGGCTACTGCCGTTCCTTTGGATCTACCAGCTGTGTGGAGAGGGGGGGAACATGCTGCATGGGCAACAGCTTGATCTCCATATAACTGTGCCCAAGCTCGCGCCCTGGAGAGGACACTCCAGCTTCACCCTATAGGTGTCGGCAAAACACGGGAAGTAGCAGTTACCGGTTATAAGCATTTTGCCCAATTGGCGTACGGCATGGCGCCAGGGGCTACTTCCGACAGTGGGAGAGGTTCTAGGATCTCACTGGACAGCTACCGCCCGCTTCAAGCTGGGCAGCCCCCAGTCAATAAGGTGTTGTCCCGCCACTGTCTGCTTTCCCCATTGGGTGCATGGGGATTAGGGTCAAACCCGAACTGTGGACAGAAAATTTTGCACCAAGCAATTATCAGAATAATAGAAATAAGCAAACTCTCAGATTGGGATGCTGGAACGTCCGGACTATGTTGACTGGGCTATCCGAAAACCTACAGGACGTAAACGATGTAAGGAAGACAGCCATAATTAATGATGAGCTTAAACGACTTCAGGTGGATATAGTTGCACTTCAGGAAACGCGCCTGGCGGACTCTGGAACGGTGAGTGAGAAGGACTACACATTTTATTGGCAAGGGAAAGATCTTAATAAAACTAGAGAACACGGAGTAGGTTTTGCGGTCAAAAAATCGCTAACTAAAATGGTTGAACCAGGCGAGAATGGATCAGAACGCCTGTTAACGCTCCGCCTGCAAACTAGCACAGGTCCCATCACCCTTGTCAGTGTGTATGCTCCTACTCTGTACTCTGCCTCAGAAGCTAAAGATGAGTTCTACGAGAATCTTGCAGCAGTCATCAAAAGCATACCTAGACAAGAACAGCTTGTTCTCTTTGGTGACTTTAACGCTAGAGTGGGTGCCGATAATGTTTCATGGCCTTCATGTCTGGGCAGGTTTGGTATTGGCAAGATGAATGAAAATGGACAACGGCTCTTAGAGCTGTGTGTCCACCATGACCTCTGCGTGACCAACACCTACTTTCAGACAAAATCCCAGCATAAGGTGTCATGGAGACACCCACGATCCAAGCACTGGCACCAACTGGACCTGGTTCTCGTCAGAAGGCCACTTCTCAGGTCTGTGCTCTCCACGCGCTCGTACCATAGTGCAGACTGTGATACAGATCACTCCTTGGTTTGCTGCAAAATCAGAGCACAACCAAGAAAACTCTATCGTGTCAGACATGAAGGGAAACCACGCATTGATACCAGCAAGATGTCAAACCCTGTCATGATCGCTCAATTTACTACGACCTTCAAGAAAGTGCTTAGCAGTCCTCAGCATGGTGATACTATTACAGAGAACTGGGAGCATCTACGGGACACCATTCAAAGTACTGCACTTGCCACCTTTGGTAAGAAAACAGCAAAGTCAAATGACTGGTTTGATGCTTCATCAGATGTGATGGCACCTGTCATTTAAGCTAAGGGCAGTGCTATGAATGAATACAAACGTTCACCGAGTGCTAGAACCCTAGAGATCCTGAAGGCTACGAGAAGCAAAGTTTAACAAACTGCTCGACGCTGTGCAAATGACTATTGGCTCCAGCTCAGTGAGAGCATCCAGATCGCAGCGCAAACAGGCAACATTAAACAAATGTATGACGGTATAAAGAAAGCACTTGGCCCCCAAAAAAGTAAGACGGCACCGCTAAAAACCATCAGTGGAGAGAAGCTAACCGATAAGGGTAAGCAGATGGAGAGGTGGGTCGAGCACTACTCTGAGCTTTATGCTAGAGAAAATACCGTTACGCCTGCAGCCCTTGATGCTGTCAAATGTCTGCCAACTATGGAGGAGCTGGATGCCGAACCAACATTAGAGGAACTCAGCAAGGCCATTGATAGCTTGGCCTCTGGCAAAGCACCAGGCAGTGATGGGATTCCTCCTGATTTAATCAAATGCTGTAAGAGCACGCTATTACATCCCCTGCATAGGATGCTGTGCCAGTGCTGGGAAGAGACAACTATTCCTCAAGACATGCGAGATGCCAAGATTGTAACACTGTACAAAAATAAAGGAGACAGAAGTGATTGCAATAACTACAGAGGCATCTCTCTTCTTAGTATTGTTGGTAAGGTTTTTGCCAAAGTCGTCTTAATGCGACTACACAAGTTAGCTGAGCGCATATATCGAGAGTCACAGTGTGGATTCCGAGCTGGTAGATCAACAACAGACATGATCTTTTCTGTCCGCCAGCTTCAGGAAAAATCAAGAGAGCAGAAAAGGCCTTTATATATCGCCTTTATAGACCTCACAAAAGCATTTGACCTGGTTAGTAGGGATGGACTCTTCAAAATCCTCCTGAAAATAGGCTGCCCTTCTAAAATGCTGCAATTGATAAAGTCATTCCATGACGACATGAAGGGAACAGTCCAATATGCTGGAAGCACATCACAGCCCTTTGACATACGAAGTGGCGTTAAACAAGGCTGTGTTCTGGCTCCGACCCTCTTCGGGATCTTCTTTGCCTTACTCTTGAAACATGCATTCAGAGATGCAACTGAAGGAATATGCCTTCACACTAGGTCAGATGGCCGTCTGTTTAATCTTTCAAGGCTGAAGGCAAAAACAAAAATCAGAAGGGTCACTATAAGAGACTTGTTGTTCGCTGATGATGCTGCAGTCGTCACTCAAAGCCAACAGGAGCTTCAGAACTTGATGAATCACTTCACTAAAGCATGCAAGGACTTTGGCCTCACAATAAGTCTAAAGAAAACGAATGTGCTGAGTCAGGATACGGGTGCTGCACCAG
Organism: Oreohelix idahoensis; assembly: GCA_024509875.1. Taxonomy (NCBI): domain Eukaryota; kingdom Metazoa; phylum Mollusca; class Gastropoda; order Stylommatophora; family Oreohelicidae; genus Oreohelix; species Oreohelix idahoensis. The sequence goes on along the minus strand of JAMPIV010004832.1, from coordinate 174,654 downwards.
TTATCACTATCGATAACTATGAATTGGCAGTGGTGCACCACTTCACATACCTAGGGTCTACCATCAATGACAAACTCTCACTGGATACAGAAATCGACAGCCGCATTGGCAAAGCTGCAGCTACCTTTGCCCGCCTCACATCGCGTGTTTGGGGAAACTCTAAACTCACAATGAAGACCAAAGCTGCGGTATATAATGCCTGCGTCACCAGCACACTCCTATATGGCAGCGAGACCTGGACGACCTATACTAAGCAAGAAAGAAAGCTCAATACCTTCCATTTACGGTGTCTACGCCGCATCCTCGGCATTTCGTGGAAAGATAAAGTGACAAATGTCGAGGTGTTGTCACGTGCTGGCCTTCAAAGTATGTATACACTGCTTAGACAGTGCAGACTTCGCTGGCTTGGCCATGTTCGCCGCATGGAAGATGGTCGCATCCCAAAAGATATCTTCTACGGACAATTAGCAGATGGCAAGAGGACAGTTGGGCGACCACAGCTGAGGTTCAAAGATGTGTGCAAGAGAGATATGAGGGCACTGGACATGGATCCAGCATCATGGGAGGATGAAGCTGCCGATCGCACTAAGTGGCGATGCTATTTACGGCGCCACCTCAGATTGGGCGAAGAGAGGCTCACACAACAAGCAGAGGAGGGGAGAAAACGTCGAAAGGAGCACCAGGAAAATAAGCAGCTGAGGGCTGTCACCTCAGGGGCGCATTCCCATAGTCAGTTATGACTGAAGGGGCTATTATTATTATTATTATAATGGAACGGGAGAGAAAAATAAGAAAATATCACTCGCACAGGAATGTAATGCAATCCTGCCGGAGTGGACTTGAGATCGCACAACCGTATCGTCACACTAGTCCACAAGAAACGTGACAAGCAAACAATCGCCCTCTATTAAACGTCGGGAGAATCTAGAACGGGTAGCTTACACAAGTAAGGACTACGACGTTTGTAAATCAGGTGGACATTTCTGACAAGTCAGGTCGAAGACAGACACGTGTACCAGGTCAGACAGAAGACAGACATGTGACATGCGAGGCAGACAGACACGTGTGCCACGTCAGGCAGAAGACATATATGTGCCACGTCAGGCAGAAGACAGACACATGTGCCACGTCAGGCAGAAGGACACATGTACCACGTCAGGCATACGACAGACATGCCACATCAGGCATAAGACAGACACGTGTACCACATCAGACAGAAGACAGACACATGTGCCACATCAGACAGAAACACGAGCCACATCAGACAGAAGACAGACACATGTGCCATACCAGACAGAAGTCAGACATATGTGACAAAGAAAACAGAGAGACGAACAGTATAAAATGACGTCAGAACAACTGGGTTCTCATGCAGAACTGAAGAAGACCATACAAGAAACATGCCTCACCAACTGCTGCTCTATGCTCCAGGGAGAATTTAAAAAAAAACAGGTTTGATGATGATGACGATGGTCATGGTGGTAATGACAGAGAATGCAACTTTTAATGGTGCTAGAAATAAACGATATTTGGCGACCACTATATTGATCTACAATTTAAAACACGTGAGCTGATTTCTATTCGTGAACTAGCGAGATGCCACCTCCTCTCGACTTCCAAATCCCCCCCAAACATACCCAGACAATATGCTGAAACGGTATTGTTTTCAGCACAACATATGCTAAAAGTACTTAAACCTATGAAACCAGAGACGTCTAGACATCGACGGACGATAACCCATTTCATGCCATTACACGCAGGACGCGGGCGCAAGCACAACTTCAAATGTGAGCCCAGATTTCTGCAGACAAGCGCCGCCCCACGCCCCCCCCCCCCCCCCACGACAATTAAAAAAAAAAGACAGCTGACCCCGGATGACAATATGCAGCCAAATGACTATGACTTGATGGCAACAAGTGAGACGCCAGCTGTGTCATCCTGTTATAATATCGATCAGTGAGGGACAGAACAAGGACACTGATTCATCCCACGTTTTAGCGCAGTGTTTCTCAACCTTTTTGTATTCACAGCACACTCTTCAATGTTCTAAAAATGTGCAGCACACCTATCTGACCCCGCGCCTAAATAAAAAAAACTACAGTCATATATATATATATATATATATATATATATATATATATATATATATATATATATATATATATATATATATATATATATATATATATATATATATATATATATATATATATATATACTCAATTAAAAACTCTAATTTGTGGGTACTTTAGAATAAAGAAAACTCTCAATTCGATTTTCTTTTAATTGTTTCAAATAATTTGGAAGTATATCTATTTTTGTTCCAAGCAGTTAATAGATCCAATTGAAAGAATTCAACCTGTAAGATCAGTTTTATATTACTTGATCACTAAAAATATACTTCATGAAGTAAATTTACAAAATTTTTGCGGCACACTTTGATAGGCGCGGCGGCAGATCGCTTGAGAAACACTGTTTTAGCGGGATCTAAATGACCTCGATTAAGTGCTGGGAAGCCGAACGGAAATCACTGGCAACGAAGAAAATGGTGGCCCCAGCGTGGAGCCGGAAAGTGTGTAGTCAACAGTGATTATGTGTGCTGAATGTTAACATCCGTTGTTGACAGATTTTACATTAAATTAAATCCAAAAATATGAGAAAATACTAGGCTTCTGTGATAACCAACTTTCACCACTGCTCAAACATCTGGTAAAAGATAACCCAGACCACAGTCTATTATATTTTGACATACGCCCTAATATAACCGATGTGCTTATTGTCTAAGTTGTGGAATATCAGGGTGGAAACTAAACGACGACTGATAAATATTATACTCTTACCAACTCCTTGCTGACGGTGTCAAACATGGTCACTGACCAGAGTGTGGTAAAGTGGGATGATATAAATATTTATAGGGGACTTAGTGTACTGACTGAGATCAGCTGTGAAGGTATCTGTATCTAATAGGTGTAGTGTTTTACAGATAACCTTACTTGCTACCACATTTATAACTCAGTCAGAATTATTCTGGAATATTGTGATGACTACGTTAAATGTCTAGGGTTATGTAAATGATGAAGTGTAATTCACAACAACAACAGACAGATAAACAATTTAATTTATTCCACCACACTTGACAACACTGTGACACTCACACACATTTAACACTCTATAAGACTATCTTAAATGAGTCACTGGTAAAGTTTCAAATATTTATGTATTAATTACTTTCACTATTATGCATCCTGATTCAACTACAAAGTGAACCAGGAATCACATTCAAATGTAATCACAATTTATATGTACAGAATTTATAAATATGAACATTGTAGTGACATATTTTATTAATATTATCCTATGTGTGTCAGTGTGTAGTAGTACTATGAGGTAATACTGGTTTTGTTTTTCAAGCTATGTTGTTATTTGTCATCATGACTTCAAGTGTTTGTTTATCTGAGAAATAATATGGGGGAAAAGTTCACAGTTCCTGTCAATTTAAACAAGGTATTGTCCCTCTTTTTTTTCTAAAATGTCAATTTTTGAGGGGACACATAATGTTGAGCTCCACTGGCCACAGAGGCTTAACTTTCGTGATGGCGGCAGGAAAAGACTCCTCTGCTCGATTGCTCCCCTGTGTTCTGGAGACACCTCACTAGTCGCTATCTGGACCCAGGAGTATGCTGTCAGCCTCCAGATTCAGCAAAGCTCAGACCAGGTGCTGCTCAATAACTTTAGGACCACAGTCCCACAATTCATGGAATAATACACAGTTACGTTGACTGGCAATGAATATAGCACAATTTCGATCTGCCGATGTCCCAGGCTTTTATTTAGAAAAAATATGCACTGGCGCTCAACGCACTGGTTCTTTAGTAAGTTTATTTGAAAATGTGGTGCTGACCTGACGCTCCTAATTGACTATATTGGCGGGTGCGTTCAAAATATGCATTTTCTTCTAGGATAGTCGTGCTGTTGCCACCTCCTCACTTCCAAACTTTATGGTGTCTGCTGTACTGTCATACTAATGTCAGGATTTCAGACATAAAACAGTAGAATGTCATGTTTCCTAATAAGCGTTTTGTAAGTTTTTTAAACCTAACTCTCGTATGGGTAGTGTTTTTTTTTTTCACTGTCGATTTGAAAAAAGCTAGTGCTTGTGGCCTTACACGCGTGATGGTAGTAATTGTATAGCGAGACGCGTGTTTAGTGTTGTATGCGTCCCGGCTTTCAGCCCTCCCTTTCTTTCTATCCTAAGTCCATCTGTCTTTCGTTTATGGTAACGTAGTGTATAAAATGACATGAATGGAATATTAAATATAGGTCAGCTTGCGTATCTCAAGGTTTTTCTTAGAAAGGCAGTACACGTTTTATTGAGTTGTGGAAACGCGTGTATGCTGCAGTAGGCTTTTACTATCAACGTGGAACGTTATAATTTGCAGACGAATTAGAAAACAAGGGGGATTTCGAGTACAGTCATTGTGACAGCACTGTTCTTTACCATTCTTCTTTCCTTTTATTGAAGTTATTTGTTAGGCTTTACATTTACTTTTTAATTTATATATGTGGATTAGAATTTCACACGACAAATTCTCCCCACTTAAAACAGACGTTATATGTCAGTCTATAATTCTATATACACATAGAGAAATTTATTTTTATTCCTGGGGTTTAGGGTGATTCTCATCACACGGATGGCGGCTTAAAAAATCCGCTCCCAGATTTGTTTTTCCACTTATATACTCTATGCTAAACTCATATGGTTGCATCAGTAATGACCAACGGAGTAATCTAGAATTTTCATGTCTAGCTTGCGCTAGAAACGACAAGGGTTTGTGATCCGTTTGCAACTTAAATGCCTTACCATACAGATAAATATTGAATTTCTTTATCGCCCATATTACTGCAAGACATTCCTTTTCGCTAGTTGAGTAATTGGTTTCAGCTTTATTCAACTTTCTGCTAGCATATGCCACTGGGCTTAATTCCCCATCCAATGCATCTGATTTCTGTAGCAGAGTCGCACCTAACCCAATTTTACTGGCATCCGTCCTTACTATGAATTCTTGACTTAAGTCAGGTAATTTCAAAATAGGTTTACTTGTGAGCTTTTCCTTCAATTCTTGGTAAGCCATTTCACATTGTGGTGTCCATGTAATTCGATCTGGATTTCCCTTACGTGTCAAATCAGTTAACGGTGCACATATGGAATTAAAGTTTTTGATATACTTTTGGTAGAAACCACATAATGAGACAAAGGATCTCACGTCTTTCTTGGTTTGTGGTCTCGGGGCTTTCCTTAGTTTCTCTAAATTCTTTGGTTCAGGGGTCATGTCTCCCTGATAAACTGTGTGTCCCAGGAACTCTAATTCTTTACATCCAACACAACATTTAGTTGGTCGGGCTGTCAAATTCGCTTCTCTAAGTCGATTAAACATCATGTTCAGAGAGTCAATGTGTTCCTCAAATGTTTCTGTTGCTATAAGGATATCATCCATGAAATTTGTGATACATGGATTATTCAGAGGGTCCAATAATTTTCTCATCATTCTAGAGAAAACACTAGGTGCATTCTTCAATCCAAATGGCAATCTATTAAACTCATAGTGTCCTTCTGAGGTACTAAAAGCTAAGTATGGTCTAACCTCAGGCTTTACTGGAATCTGATAGTATCCTTTACTCAGGTCCACTTTTGAGAAATATTTAGCTTTATTTAGCCTGGCAAACAACTGATTTGTATCCGGCAATGGATCCACCTGTCCTTCTGTAATAGCATTCAGTCTCCTGTAATCTATACAGAGTCTATGTTCTCCAGAGAGTTTCCTTAAAAGTACAACACTGGAACTATACGAAGATTCACTGTGTGAAATAATTCCTTCCTTCAACAAATAGTCTATCTCTTCCTTCAAAGCTTTCTCCTTAGCAAAAGGAATCGAATAGGGTTTCATACAGACAGGTGTGGGGTCTATCAGTTTCATATCATATTCCAATAGGTTTGTATGCCCTGGTCGGTCTGTTAACACCTCTGTATGAGTATCTAGAACCTGTTGTACTCTCTCTTTCTGAGTTTTCGTTAAATGTGTACTGATTTTCACCTGTGCCGCTGTCTCACAGGGGTGTAATGGATATTCAAATGATGAAAGTGGTTCCTTTTTCATCTCCATGGCAATGGACAAGGTCAACAAGTGTGTCTCTTCCTGATGTTCTCTTTCCAAATATTTCTTCAGGAGGTTCACATGATAGATTTTTTCTTTCCCCTTCTTATCTATCTTATAATTGGTTCTAGACACCTTCTCTAGAACTGTATATGGACCTTGCCATCCAATTTGTAACTTATTCTGACTACCGGGCAGAAGAAGCAGTACCTTCTCTCCCACAGCCAAATCTCTGTCTTTAGCTTTCCTGTTATAATAGGCAGCATGTTTCTTCCTGGCTTGTTTCAAATTTTCATTGGCAAGTTTCCAGCCAGTTTTTAAACGAGTGGTCAGCTCATTCACATATTGGTATGAGGATGTAATATTTTCCTCTGCCTTTTCATCAGTCCACGTTCTTAACAGAGCTACATATGGACCTTTAATTTTGTGGACCTATTTGTCCATGCACCGGTATGGTCTCTTCCACTCGAAGCGCTATAGTGATGATTTTTCTTCCCAGAATTATCATGCACAAAACGACCGCTACCAATTTTTCTCTTGGGGCTGTCTCCCCACTTAAAATTCTTGATGAGAGATTTCCTCTCTACATCTTCTTCCTCCAGTTTGTTTAAGTCCGATTGAGGGATTTTCGGCTTATCCTGGGGTAAGACATCTTTTTGCACTCTCCGCATAGTGGCCATTGTAAAACAGTTAAGTGAAGCTTGTCCGTGAAAAGGGGCTTCCCATTCCCTTTGGTCCACTTTATCAAATTTATTTCTCTTCGTATTTTCAGGCCTAATTTTGCCCCTTGGCGTGTCCAGGTCCTGATCAATGTTCCCACTTGTGGGTGTTCCCTCATGTGCTATGCTAAACCTTTCTACAAAATTCTCAATGTCCCATCTTGCCTTGGGCCAATAATAATTGTGAGCCACCTTTTGGATGATGGTACCTATCTTCTCATGGTCCCCATCTTGTTTCACATGTAGGCTCCTTATTAATTCTGCCCTATATCTTTTAGGAAGTACCAGCTGTCCCTGACCTTTGGATCTAGCTCCAGTCTTCCTATACATCAACTTGTTTTTCATGTAAAAATCTCCCTTGCCTGGAGTTGTATGACAAGTTGACAATTTCCTGAAACAAGGCTTGAGTGTTTTGTCCTCCGCCTGTGCCTTCCTCATCTCTTCTGGAGTGGTATCTAACATAATATCCTCCTCCTGTCTTGAGGTTGACCTGACCTGAAGGGTGGCCATAACTATAGGGTTCCTTCTGCAACGGTCAGTGTCATGATTGTTCATCTTACAATTTTTACACCACCTTTTCCCTTGGTTGAAAGATTTTCTTTCATCATATTTCCTTTCATCGAATTGTGGGGTTTTATTTTTATTGTCATACCGTGGCCTATCAAATTGGTGCTTACCTTTGTTTTGATCTCTAGGATCAAATTTATTAAAGTTCTGTGGTGCCCTAAAATTATCCACCTGTTTCTTTTTATTACCTGATACCTCTGCCTGAGCCGCTTGATACCTTTCTGCAACATTTAGCAACTCACCCAGCCTCTCTGCACCTTGTTCCATGAGAAACTTTCTCAGGTCTGGAGCCATGGACTCTCTTAATTGTTCTATAAGGACCATTTCCTTAAGATCTTGGGTTTTCCCCAGAGAAGTCCATTTCTCCAAGTATGTCTCTAACCGTGCAGAGAACTGGTGATAGGTTTCACCTGACAGTAGTTTAGCATTCCTAAATTTTTTCCTATAAAATTCTGCGTTCTTTTCATATCTTAACAAAAGAGCCTGCTTTAGCATGTCATAATTTTCTTGATCACCTCTGCTCATTTTGGCAAAAAAACTTCATAAGCTGCCCCACGAAGCCCTTGAGATAACTTTAAGCTCCACCTTTCTCTCTCTAACCCATATGTGGTAGCTAATAGTTCATATCTATTTAGATAGCTCTCAATATCATCGTCTTTCTCAACAAAATGATCTAAATGAAAATTCATAGCTGAGGTTGAGGCTCCCTGGCTAGCAGTGGCATCAGAGGTAAAGGGACTGGCACCATTTTCAGGAGCATGGCCTTGAAACTCAAACTCCCTTAGTCGTAACTCGTGCTCCCTTTGTAATCTCTTCTCCTCCTTTTCTGCTTCCCTCTCTGCAGCTAATCGCTTCTCTTCTCTTTCTGCAGTCAACCTTCTTTCCTCGGCTTCCAATGCTTTAGCCTCTTTGTCAGCCTCAATCTGCAACCTCTTAGCCTCAGCCTCAATCTGCAACCTCTTAATTTCCTTTTCAGCCTCTAACTTTCTTTCGGCCTCTTTTTCTAATCTTCTTTCTTCCCGTTCAATATATTTGTCACATTCAGCAGTGACATAAGCAATCATAATTTGCCGGTCCATTCCTAACTCTTTCGCAGTCTGTACAGCAGCAGATCGAAATTTGGCCAGGTCCGCCATTTTCTAACAGGTAAATTTATATAATGTCTAACTAAACAATACACTCTGATATTACTTATCCAAAGACACCACAGGCACTGAGAGCTCAACGTTAGTTATTTTCACCCAAGGATACCTTTTTAATTTCTATTATTCCCTGAAGTGAATTACCCCCAATATTTTTAATAGGGAAAGATTCAAAATCCCGGGAGCGAGACCCCAATATATGTGGTAAAGTGGGATGATATAAATATTTATAGGGGACTTAGTGTACTGACTGAGATCAGCTGTGAAGGTATCTGTATCTAATAGGTGTAGTGTTTTACAGATAACCTTACTTGCTACCACATTTATAACTCAGTCAGAATTATTCTGGAATATTGTGATGACTACGTTAAATGTCTAGGGTTATGTAAATGATGAAGTGTAATTCACAACAACAACAGACAGATAAACAATTTAATTTATTCCACCACACTTGACAACACTGTGACACTCACACACATTTAACACTCTATAAGACTATCTTAAATGAGTCACTGGTAAAGTTTCAAATATTTATGTATTAATTACTTTCACTATTATGCATCCTGATTCAACTACAAAGTGAACCAGGAATCACATTCAAATGTAATCACAATTTATATGTACAGGAATTTATAAATATGAACATTGTAGTGACATATTTTATTAATATTATCCTATGTGTGTCAGTGTGTAGTAGTACTATGAGGTAATACTGGTTTTGTTTTTCAAGCTATGTTGTTATTTGTCATCATGACTTCAAGTGTTTGTTTATCTGAGAAATAATATGGGGAAAAAGTTCACAGTTCCTGTCAATTTAAACAAGGTATTGTCCCTCTTTTTTTTCTAAAATGTCAATTTTTGAGGGGACACATAATGTTGAGCTCCACTGGCCACAGAGGCTTAACTTTCGTGATGGCGGCAGGAAAAGACTCCTCTGCTCGATTGCTCCCCTGTGTTCTGGAGACACCTCACTAGTCGCTATCTGGACCCAGGAGTATGCTGTCAGCCTCCAGATTCAGCAAAGCTCAGACCAGGTGCTGCTCAATAACTTTAGGACCACAGTCCCACAATTCATGGAATAATACACAGTTACGTTGACTGGCAATGAATATAGCACAATTTCGATCTGCCGATGTCCCAGGCTTTTATTTAGAAAAATATGCACTGGCGCTCAACGCACTGGTTCTTTAGTAAGTTTATTTGAAAATGTGGTGCTGACCTGACGCTCCTAATTGACTATATTGGCGGGTCTAACCAATCGAGCCATGTTTACACAAGCGTTTGAAAAAACGTACCCTTCCTTCCGTCTCCCCTAACAACAAAAGATAGTATTTGTAGCCCGACTAATCGTGTTTAGCCTTACATTATTGCGCTCCAATCAAATAGGATTTAACATGGGGACCTATTTCCCGTACAATGGTGGTGTCAAAATCTGCCACTGAGCGATTCTGATTCTGGTGTTGTCTGACACCCTCACTATTTCTTTTGGCTATATTTTGTTAATTCCTAGACTATTTGCGTAACGTTTAACATATTCTTTGTCAGCAAGTCCTAAGGAACCCAAATATACAAATTTAAAGGAGCTAAGTGGCTGCGTTCAAAATATGCATTTTCTTCTAGGATAGTCGTGCTGTTGCCACCTCCTCACTTCCAAACTTTATGGTGTCCGCTGTACTGTCATACTAATGTCAGGATTTCAGACATAAAACAGTAGAATGTCATGTTTCCTAATAAGCGTTTTGTAAGTTTTTTTAAACCTAACTCTCGTATGGGTAGTGTTTTTTTTTTCACTGTCGATTTGAAAAAAGCTAGTGCTTGTGGCCTTACACGCGTGATGGTAGTAATTGTATAGCGAGACGCGTGTTTAGTGTTGTATGCATCCCGGCTTTCAGCCCTCCCTTTCTTTCTATCCTAAGTCCATCTGTCTTTCGTTTATGGTAACGTAGTGTATAAAATGACATGAATGGAATATTAAATATAGGTCAGCTTGCGTATCTTAAGGTTTTTCTTAGAAAGGCAGTACACGTTTTATTGTGTTGTGGAAACGCGTGTATGCTGCAGTAGGCTTTTACTATCAACGTGGAACGTTATAATTTGCAGACGAATTAGAAAACAAGGGGGATTTCGAGTACAGTCATTGTAACAGCACTGTTCTTTACCATTCTTCTTTCCTTTTATTGAAGTTATTTGTTAGGCTTTACATTTACTTTTTAATTTATATATGTGGATTAGAATTTCACACGACACAGAGCACGAGCGGGAAAATATCATATCGTGAGAGATGAAATGCTCAGAAGAGCATGTAATGTTACCAGGAGAGACAGAAAGAGAAATGAGACATAAAACATGGTAGCAACTACATCCTGCATTAAATATTCAGACAGACAGAACATAAAGTGCTCCGTCCATCTCATGAGAATGGAGCCCGACCAATGACCACTGCGTGCGTACAACAGTTGAGATCTGGTTTTAGGGCAAGGAAAACGAACAGGCAAATGTACAGACAATTTATGTTAATTAACGGATTAAAATTATAATATTCAACCCCTGGCTGGTTATTCGTAGGGTTACCAGACGTCCGGCACAATGAGGACATGTCTTTGTTACACTGTCGTCATCCGTACAGCAGACATTGCAGAATAAACGTGACTTAGTCCGGCTTTTCAAAGATGATTAATATTTAAGATCATCTAACATAAATAACAAGTCTTTCCAAGATTTTCACATTTTTATTGCATGTTTCCAGTGTTGTCAACTAGAGTCGGACTTAAGTCGTCACAGCGACTCGAGATGTAGATATTAGCGACTCGATTCAATGTGACGATATGGACGACCTCTTAGCGATCTTTGGTTCTCACCGGCAGTATTGGTACATTTGTGGTACTGATTTTTATTATGTGCTGTCAATTATCGCACTTTTCTTTCTCTCTTTCTTTCCTCGTTATTTTTATGCTAAGTAGCAGATATTTGATTTTATCAAATCACCCTGTAGGTGATAAATATCACATGTGCTTGGCACAACCCAGATTTGTTGGTTATAGGCGCGGCAGACTAACACGTACATCGGCCAGCGCTTCGGCTTCATCACCGATAAGACACGGAGTTTGCGTACTCATACGACAGATAACGAGATTACTGTCCGTGTGACACATGTGGGCAGACAAATGTGATTAATCGCTTCCGGTCACTTGGTTAAAAGTAATCATGGATTTATTACATTTTAGACAATTCTTCTTCTTCTTCGATCCTTAACCACCGACCGTCAAAGCAGTCAGTGGCTATCACGCCTAGTGGCGTCTTGTAGGGCAACAACAAATTGATTCCACTTTGCACGGTCGGTGGCCATCCTTCGTACAGTGCCCCAACTCTGGTTCATTCTTTGCATCTCAGCCTCCACAGTCCTCCGCCAAGTTGTTTTTGGTCGGCCTCTCTTTCGCTTTCCTTCAGGGGTCCAAAGCATAGCTGTTCTTGTGATGGCATCGGGGTCTCTTCTGAGGACATGACCAACCCAGCTCCAGCGTCTGCCAGCTATGATGGTGTGCATGTCCTCTTGCTTGCTACGAGTAAGCAGATCTTGGTTGGTGATGGTATTCGGCCAAAAAATGCGGTGAATTTTTCTTAGGCATGTTGTGTGAAAAGAGGACAATTTTTGACATTTCCTTCTCTGTGACTCTCCAGCATTCCGCACCATAGAGAAGCACAGAAAGCACGCAGCTCTGGTATAATCTTAATTTTGTGCTTGTGCTGTATTGGGAGGACTTCCAGATGTTATTTAGGCTAAAGAAGGCTGTTCTTGCCTTATTCATTCTGATGCTGATGTCTTTGCCTGCCCCACCGTCTGGTGTTACTATGCTTCCTAGGTATGTGAAGGTATCTGTCTGTACCAATTGCTGATTCCTTACTGATATGGGCTCAGGGTTGCTCACATTGAGCGTCATGACCTCAGACTTCTTTAAATTGATGTTCAAGCCCACCTGCTGGCTAAATTTATTAAGTCTATCCGTTTTTTCCTGGATGTGTTGATGTGAATGTGCCAGCAGTGCAATGTCATCTGCATATTCCAGATCTTCCAATGTAGAAAATGTAGTCCATCTTATTCCTCTTGGACTGCCCTCTGTTGTCTGGCGCATCACCCAGTCTATGACTGTTAAAAAAAGAGTGGTTGATAAGGGGCATCCCTGTCGTACTCCTGTCTTCACCTCGAAGGTTAGGTTGCTCTGCCCAACACTACACGTAAAGTTGGCATAGAGGCCTTTTATGATTGCCACTATGCAGCTTGGAATTCCATAAGCCGTCAGTATTTTCCATAAACTGTCCCTATGTATGCTGTCAAAAGCCTTTTCAAAATCAACGAAATTAATGTACAGCTGTCTTTGCCATTCTGAGCACTGCTCTATAATGTTCCTGAGAGTGAATATATGATCTACACATCTTCTGTTCTTTCTAAATCCTGCTTGTTCTTTCCTCAGTTTGTAGTCTTCTTCTTCTTCTTCTTTGATCCATAACCGCCAACCGTCAAAGCAGTCAGCGGCCATCACGCCTGGTGGCGTCTTGTAGGGCAGCAACAAATTGATTCCACTTTGCTCGGTCGGCGGCCATCCTTCGTACAGTGCCCCAACTGTGGTTCATTCTTTGCATCTCAGCTTCCACAGTTCTCCGCCAAGTTGTTTTTGGTCGGCCTCTCTTTCGCTTTCCCTCGGGGGTCCATAGCATAGCTGTTCTTGCGATGGTATCAGGGTCCCTTCTGAGGACATGGCCAACCCAACTCCAGCGTCTGCCAGCTATGATGGTGTGCATGTCCTCCTGGTTACTCCGAATAAGTAGTTCTTGGTTGCTGATGGTGTTTGGCCAAAAGATTCGGAGAATTTTCCTTAGGCAGATTGTGTGGAAGTAGGACAGTTTCGACATTTCCTTCTCTGTTACTCTCCAACATTCCGCACCATAGAGAAGCACAGAAAGTACGCAGCTTTCATACAGTCTTAATTTGGTGTTTGTGCTGTACTGGGAAGACTTCCAAATGTTGTTGAGAATAGCAAAGGCTGTTCTCGCTTTATTCATTCTGTTGTTAATGTCCTTGCTTGTTCCGCCGTCAGGTGTTACTATGCTTCCTAGGTAAGTAAATGTGTCTGTCTGTTCTAACTTCTGGTTCCTTACTGTTATTGGCTCAGGATTGCCCACATTTAGTGTCATGACCTCTGTCTTCTTCAGATTGATGTTCAGGCCAACCTGCTGGCCATACTTATTCAGTCTATCAGTTTTGTCTTGAATGTGTTGGTGTGAATGTGCGAGCAGTGCAATGTCATCTGCATATTCCAAATCTTCCAGTGTAGAAAACGTTGTCCATCTAATTCCTCTTGGACTGCCCTCTGTTGTCTGGCGCATCACCCAATCTATGACTGTCAAAAATAATGTTGTTGATAAGGGGCATCCCTGTCGTACTCCTGTTTTCACTTCGAAAGTTACATTACTCGATCCAACACCTGCACGTAAAGTTAGAATAGAGGCTTTTTATAATGGAAACAATGCGGCTGGGAATTCCATAAGCCCTCAGAATTTTCCATAGGCTGTCCCTGTGTATGCTGTCGAAAGCCTTTTCAAAATCAACAAAGTTAATGTACAGCTGTCTCTGCCATTCTGAGCACTGCTCTATAATGTTCCTGAGGGCAAATATATGATCTGCACATCTTCTGTTCTTTCTGAAGCCCGCTTGTTCTTTCCTCAGTTTATGGTCAACTGCTTTTGAAATTCTCTGGATGATTATCCTGCCTAGTATTTTGCTGGGAACTGAGAGGAGGGTAATTCCTCTCCAGTTGTTGCAGTCTGCAAGGTCGCCCTTCTTGGGCAATTTGACAATTGTTCCTTTACTCCACTCTGTTGGTGTTGTCTCAGTTTCCCAGACTTGTGCAAATAGTGGTTCTAATAGTTCTGCTGCTAGTTCAGGGTCTGTCTTGAATAGCTCAGCATTCAGATTGTCGTGACCAGGCGCTTTTCCATTTTTTAGCCCTTTGATAGCTGTGATAATTTCTTCTTTTCGTGGAATGTCTGTATTTACGTCTAAGTCACTTTCAGCCTCAGGAACATTCAGCTGAGTCTCTGGTGGTTCCTTATTCAGTGTTTCTCTGAAGTGCTCTGCCCACCTTGTTTCCTGCCCCTGTGCTGTGGTGATGAGATTTCCTTGCTTGTCTCTTACTAACGTTATGTTGTTTGCACCTCGTTTTCCACTGATAGCTTTAGTTATTTTATAAACTGTGCTTTGTTCATTTCTCAGTGCTGCCTCTTCTGCCTGTCTTGCAAGGTCATCCAGAAATGTCCTTTTGTTAGCACGGGTTTGACGTTTTACTTCCTTGTCCAGCTGACTGTACTGTTCACTATATATTGCCTTTAACCTGGGAGACTTAGCTTCTGTTTTCTTCCTTTTCATTTCCTTTCTCTTCGCTATGGTGTTTAGCGTTTCTGGTGTTATCCAGTCTTGGCTCTTTCTTTCCTGGAATCCCAAGCATGACTTGCTGCTTTCTTTATATATTGTTGAGATGGTGTTGAATTTCTGGTCCACATCGTCGGTCTCTGTTCTTTCCTGGCTTTTGGTAATCAGATATCGTCTCTTTACGTCGACCACAAACGCTTTTCTGGTGAGGGGGTCCTTAAGTTTCGTGATGTTGTATCTTTTCTGTTTGACTGCAACTGGTCCAGCAGCTCTGAGTTTCACCTTCAGTCTTGCTACTACTAGGTGATGATCACTTCCCACATCTGCGCCTCTTCTTACTTTCACGTCTTGTAGTGCATGTCTCCATCTGCCATTGATCATTTTGTGATCTATCTGGTTTTTGTCTCGTCCGTTTGGTGATTCCCATGTTAACTTGTGCACTTCTTTGTGTTGAAAAAGTGTTCCTCCGATGACCAGGTTGTTAATACTGCAGAAGCTTATTAATTTGTCCCCATTCTCATTTACTGTTCCACTGCCGCATTTCCCCATTACTCTTTCGTTATAATTATTGTGTGTTCCAACTTTCGCATTTAGGTCTCCCATTACTATAATAAGATCGTACCTGGGTACAGTTTCCATTTCCTTTTGTACCTGTTGATAGAACTCGTCTTTGATCTCTTCGTCGCTGTCATTTGTTGGTGCATAACATTGTATAATTGTGGTGTTGGTGAATCTCCCTCTCAGTCTTGCTCTTATTAGTCTGTTGTTAATGGGTTTCCATTCCAGTAGAGACCTTTCCATTCCTTTCTTAAGGATAATGGCTACACCTTCGTTGTGCTGACCGTCCTCTCTACCAGAATAAAGTACTGTTTCCTCTGTAGCTGTTTTTATTCTCCCCATCCCTGTCCATCTGCTCTCGCTTATTCCCAGGATATGTAGTTTGTAATTCCTCATCTCTGCTGTAATCTGTCTCAGCTTTCCTGCCTCGTTCATAGATCTGACATTCCAAAAACCAATTCTGGTTTCGTGTTTTGCGGTCTGGGCATCCGTTTTCATGCCAGTGGCTTCCTTTCGGCTTTCACCACTGTCAGTCATACGAGCCTGAGACTCCGGATGTCCGTCCCGCATCAAAGTATTTCCATTTTTTGCTGTTTCCGTAACGTGTGTGATTTTTTACACAGACAGGGGTGTCGGCCCTGTGCTAAAACCCCCAACCTGGAGGACCAGGGTACCAGCTTTTGTCTGACCCCTACCCACGCAGACCAGTCCAGCATGGTTGAACCTACCAGGAGTAAAACTCCCACTGGCATAGCTCTGGGGATTGTCAGGGTACACAAGCTGCCATACCGCTACAAGGTATAGGTACCATTGATGGCAGCAGTTTGTAGTCTACTGCCTTTGAAATTCTCTGTATAATTATCCTGCCTAGTATTTTGCTGGGAACTGAGAGAAGAGTGATTCCTCTCCAATTATTGCAGTCTGCAAGATCTCCCTTTTTGGGCAATTTGACAATTATTCCTTTGTTCCACTCTGATGGTGTTGTCCCCGTTTCCACACTTGTGCAAATAGTGGTTCTAATAGTTCTGCTGCTAGCTCAGGGTCTGTCTTAAATAGCTCTGCATTTAAGTTATCATGGCCCGGAGCTTTACCGTTCTTTAACCCTTTGATTGCTGTGATGATTTCTTCTTTTCGTGGAATGTCTGTATTTACATCTAGATCGTTTTCAGCCTCAGGAACATTCAATTGTGTCTCTGGTATTTCCTTGTTCAGAGTTTCTCTGAAGTGCTCTGCCCATCTTGTTTCCTGTCCTTCTGCTGTCTTGATGAGATTTCCTTGCTTATCTCTTACTAATGTAATATTGTTTGCACCTTGTTTTCCGCTGATGAATTTAGTTATTTTGTATACTGTGCTTTGTTCATTTCTCAGTGCTGCCTCTTCTGCCTGTTTTGCAAGATCGTCTAGGAAATTCCTTTTGTTGGCTCGGGTTTGGCGTTTAACTTCCCTGTCCAGCTGGCTGTACTGTTCGCTATATAGTTGCTTTAACCTGGGGGACTTCGCTTCTGTTTTCTTTTTTTTTCATTTCCTTTCTCATCTTTATGGTGTTTAGTGTTTCTGGTGTTATCCAGTCTTGCTTCTTCCTTTCCTGGAATCCTAAGCATGATTTGCTACTTTCCTTATATACTGTTGAAATGGTGTTGAAATTCTGGTCTATATCATCAGTCAATGTCTTTTCCTGGCTTTTGGCAAATTGATATCGTTTCTTAATGTCGGCCGCAAAAGCTTTTCTGGTAAGGGGGTCCTTCAATTTGCTGATGTCAAACCTTTTCTGTGTAGTTACAGTTGGTCCAGCCCTTCTTAGTTTCACTTTCAGTTTTGCTACTACTAAATGGTGATCACTTCCCACATCTGCGCCTCTTCTTACCTTCACATCTTGTAATGCATGTCTCCATCTACCGTTAACCATGATGTGGTCTATCTGGTTTCTGTCCCGACCATTTGGTGATTCCCATGTTAACTTGTGAATTTCCTTATGTGGGAAAAGTGTTCCTCCAATGACCAGGTTGTTAATGCTACAGAAACTTATTAGCTTATCCCCATTTTCGTTTGCTGTTCCGCTGCCGCACTTCCCCATTGTTCTTTCATTGTATGTATTGTGTGTACCAACTTTCGCATTGAGGTCTCCCATTACTATAACAAGATCATATCTAGGTGTGTCTTCCATTTCTTTCTGCAGTTGTTGATAGAATTCATCCTTGACCTCCTCATCGCTATCATTCGTTGGTGCGTAGCATTGTATTATTGTAGTGTTGGTGAATCTCCCTCTCAATCTCAATCGTATCAGTCTGTTGTTGGTGGGTTTCCATTCCAGTAATGTCCTTTCTATCCCTTTTTGTAGAATAATGGTTACGCCTTCACTGTGCTGTCCATCCTCTCTTCATTTTTTTTTTTAGACAATATGAGTCTACAAATGTGTTTGTGAGAGTGTACGAAAGGCATCAGATGTCCATATGTGGTAATACGTGACCTTTGCAGGCACGCACCTTATTTCACGTGGGACTATTTAGAAATATCACACCCTATCTGCCTGATTTGAAATGACTGGATCTTTCTGATTAGATTCATAACAACATTGAGGGAGAATATAGGCTGACCATTTCGCAGTTTTATTTCACTGTGAATTTCAAGCTCGCCGAGACAACCTCAGACCTCGCCAGAGTGAAGACTAGCTTCATAATTCCTTTTTTGTTAACCGGACCTTTTATTTGAGAACCAGATACGTCTTTAAAAAGCACAGGAAATCTCTTCATTTTAATAAGGTGCACTGGGACTAGGAAACTGAAGAAACACGTAGTCAGAGGGGAATCTATTGCAAAATTAAAGACATCCCAGACGCGTGTAAGAGAACAACAATTCGTCTCTTTTATTCCTCTGAGCAAAAAATGTCTGTAGCAAAGATTGGCGTAAGTAGTGCATTTTCATTCTATGTTTTATTACTAACATGTGAACTAACACATATATATGCAAATATTCTTCTTCTTCTTTGATCCTTAGCCGCCGACCGTCAAAGCAGTCAGTGGCCATCACACCTAGTGGCGTCTTGTAGGGCAACAACAAATTGATTCCACTTTGCTCGGTCGGTGGCCATCCTTCGTACAGTGCCCCAACTCTGGTTCATTCTTTGCATCTCAGCCTCCACAGTCCTCCGCCAGGTTGTTTTTGGTCGGCCTCTCTTTCGTTTTCCTTCAGGGGTCTAAAGCATAGCTGTTCTTGTGATGGCATCGGGGTCTCTTCTGAGGACATGGCCAAGCCAGCTCCAGCGTCTGCCAGCTATGATAGTGTGCATGTCCTCTTGCTTGCTCCGAGTAAGCATATTTGGTTGGTGATGGTATTCGGCCAAAAGGTTCGGTGAATTTTTCTTAGGCATGTTGTGTGAAAAGAGGACAATTTCGACATTTCCTTCTCTGTAACTCTCAAGCATTTCGCACCATAGAGAAGCACAGAAAGCACACAGCTCTGATATAATCTTCATTTTGTGCTTGTGCTGTATTGAGAGGACTTCCAGATGTTGTTTAGGCTAAAAAAGGCTGTTCTTGCCTTATTCATTCTGATGTTGATGTCTATGCCTGCCCCGCCGTCTGGTGTTACTATGCATCCAAGGTATGTGAAGGTGTCTGTCTGTACCAGTTGCTGATTCCTTACTGATATGGGCTCAGGGTTGCTCACATTGAGCGTCATGACCTCTGACTTCTTTAAATTGATGTTCAAGCCCACCTGCTGGCTAAACTTATTAGGTCTATCCGTTTTTTCCTGGATGTGTTGATGTGAATGTGCTAGTAGTGCAATGTCATCTGCATATTCCAGATCTTCCCATGTAGAAAATGTAGTCCATCTTATTCCTCTTGGACTGCCCTCTGTTGTCTGGCGCATCACCCAGTCTATGACTGTTAAAAATAGAGTGGTTGATAAGGGGCATCCCTGTCGTACTCCTGTCTTCACCTCAAAGGTTAGGTTGCTCTGCCCAACACTACACGTAAAGTTGGCATAGAGGCTTTTTATGATTGACACTATGCAGCTTGGAATTCCATAAGCCCTCAGTATTTTCCATAAACAGTCCCTATGTATGCTGTCAAAAGCCTTTTCAAAATAAACGAAATTAATGTACAGCTGTCTTTGCCATTCTGAGCACTGCTCTATAATGTTCCTGAGAGTGAATATATGATCTACACATCTTCTGTTCTTTCTAAATCCTGCTTGTTCTTTCCTCAGTTTGTGGTCTACTGCTTTTGAAATTCTCTTTATAATTATCCTGCCTAGTATTTTGCTGGGAAGTGAGAGAAGAGTGGTTCCTCTCCAATTATTGCAGTCTGCAAGATCTCCCTTTTTGGGCAATTTGACAATTATTCCTTTGTTCCACTCTGATGGTGTTGTCCCCGTTTTCCAGACTTGTGCAAATAGTGGTTCTAATAGTTCTGCTGCTAGCTCAGGGTCTGTCTTAAATAGCTCTGCATTTAAGTTATCATGGCCAGGAGCTTTTCCGTTCTTTAACCCTTTGATTGCTGTGATGATTTCTTCTTTTCGTGGAATGTCTGTATTTACATCTAGATCGTTTTCAGCCTCAGGAACATTCAATTGTGTCTCTGGTGGTTCCTTGTTCAGAGTTTCTCTGAAGTGCTCTGTCCATCTTGTTTCCTGTCCCTCTGCTGTCGTGATGAGATTTCCTTGCTTATCTCTTACTAATGTAATATTGTTTGCACCTCGTTTTCCGCTGATGAATTTAGTTATTTTGTATACTGTGCTTTGTTCATTTCTCAGTGTGCCTCTTCTGCCTGTCTTGCAAGATCGTCTAGGAAATTCCTTTTGTTGGCTCGGGTTTGGCATTTAACTTCCTTGTCCAGCTGACTGTACTGTTCGCTATATAGTTGCTTTAACCTGGGAGACTTCGCTTCTGTTTTCTTTCTTTTCATTTCCTTTCTGTGTTATGGTGTTTAATGTTTCTGGTGTTATCCAGTCTTGCTTCTTCCTTTCCTGGAATCCCAAGCATGATTATGCAAATATTACCATGAGAATTTTAATGTGTGAAACTGCTATTGGATGTCAAAGTCATTTGAGGCTGGCAAATCAGCGCATAGAATGATGATTCATGAACCACCACTGCACGGGCTGGTGATTGCTTTACTGATAGTTTCGTAAAGAGAACTAAAAACATAAAGTTGTTCCAGGTTCCCTATGGAGCAGGGAGGGAAAGATGAAAAGAAATGTTGTACATTCTAAGAATAATACTTACATTTTCAAAGCAGTGTAAATGTCCCTATAAACATATTCACTTTAAAATTAATGTAAGGTTTCACGCTTTAAACCAGTGTAAATGTCTATGTGAAAATATTCATTTTAAATTAATAGAAGTTTCAAACTTTTCCATAAGTGTAAATATAAATGAAACATAAATGAATTTATATTGTGAACACTTTTCAAATAGTGGAGATGTAAATGTAAAACATATTATATATGTAAGTTTAACCTTTTCCTTTAAATGTAATGTAAAGCTAAAGCTATTCAGTTTAAATGTAAAGGGAGTTTTATCCCGAGGGATTAAATTTAATTCTCATCGAGAGTAAATTCTGGCATGGGATGGTGGTATGGGAAGATAGGAACCCATCACTATAGGTTGGAAAACGCCATACTCAGAAGAGCGTTTCGTTTCTATTTCTATTACGTTATTCGTGGTACCAGCAGAAAGTACTATCTCTGGAACTAAGTGAAGGTAGAAGTGGACTGACGTTTTGTGAGACGCCATCATAAGAGGGTCTTAATTATAGCAGAACCAACTTAGCCGTTACTCCTTGACGTTCTAGGAACGTGCGGCGCCGGAACTTTGACCAGAGACGAACGAGAGCAGAGTGAAAGGAACTGACCCAGCGAGAGAAGAAACTACCACTGGCAGCTAAGTGAAAATAGCCGCTGCCAAAAGTGACCTCCTTTGTTCAGTTAAACCCCATCCAAGTGATGAAACCTTTTCCATAACTATTCAAATTATTTTCCAACCCTTAAAACTTAAAGTGATTATTAAATTTGTTATTTGTAATGTTGCAAATTTAACTTCAATTCAATCCTTTTTAAATGTACTACATGTTTGTCTCAGTCAAAGTTACTAAACACACACTCTAAACTGAGCTATATATATTATAATAATAAATTCCACTGTCCCTCTGCTGTCGTGATGAGATTTCCTTGCTTATCTCTTACTAATGTAATATTGTTTGCACCTCGTTTTCAGCAGTGGGGGCTTAACTAGCTAGAATAAACCATTGCTAAATTCTTCATAAAAGTGTCGGCAGATTATAGAATTAACGTGCTCAGCGACAGCCAGCATTGCTTTCGCTTATCTGAATATCTTATGAAGACTCCCATGTGATAGAAGCTTTACTACTCTTCTATCGACATTTCTGCCAAGCGTAATCTTGTGTACAAATAGACTCTATTGAAGCCTATAAAAGATGCTCTTGAGTTTTGGCCACTGTTGGACCACTACTGCAAAGCAGAGGAGGCAATACCGTCACATTCAATACGTACCAACTTTAGCAAATCGACTCGCTGTCATCATTCATTAGGCACTGTTAACTTAGGAGAAACCGAAAATGGATTTGTTAAATGCGTTATCACCCAGAAAAAACATTCCATTGTGCAAACACGACATTTCCTTCAGTTTATCAGACGTAACGGGACATTGTTGTTAGACAAACCTTCGGGGAGGCGGAGCGACTATCTAAACATTAACATGCCTCGACTATATTAACATAACACTTCAGACAGGCGTGGCGATAATTGTCCCAGCGTCAGACAAAAATATTCACAAGTCCGTAAAATCGACTCACCAGATTTATTGCTTATTTAGCGTATTACTCCATCCATACCGTTGTGTGTGTGTGTGTGTGGGGGGGGGGGGGGGGGGGAGAAGAAGAAGAAGTATGGCTGAGAAGCTAATATTTCAAAAATTTAATAATGAGAAAATAACTTTGATCGAATAAAAACAGCCAATAAATAAGATAGTAGAAATGGGACCCAAAGATGCAGCAATAGAGAATGCAGTCAGCGACCCATAGCTTGACTGCTTGCGTCAGGTCAGCGAACCAGAGCTGACCAAGACCCTATTCCACCTCCACTTGGTGGTCCTGGGAACAGGCTGCATCACTGCAGTCTGGCTGAGAGAGTAGGGATCGAAGAGGGAAGGCAAACCCGGTCCCAAAAAATGCCGTGCTGAAGTCGGATGTGTCGGCCGAAAGGCGCAGATATCGCAGCTACGGCGTAAACAGACACAACGCAACCAACGTCCTTTTCAGGACGAACGAAGAAGAAGAAGAAGAATATTTTACAAAAATGCCTGAGGGTACAGTAGCCATATCCTTTCTTAGTACTTGAAGACTCCCGGGAACCACATAGGACTGATAACTTGACGAATGTTTATTCCTGCCTGCATTCTGTGAGTCACGACTGCGGAATGTACTACGTCTTCTAACAACTACAAATGTTCAAAGTAACCGGCTTATAACTTCCTTTATTGGGATTTTCCAAGAAAATGTAAAGGCAGCTACTGGAAATACCAAGAGTTTTGCTGACTGAAACTGTTGGTGTTACAATAAACCAGGGGTCGGGAACCTGCGGTTCGTGAGCCGCATGCGGCTCTTTGAGCCATCTCGTGCCAGTCTTGCCTCTTCCGTCCGTGCACTAAAACCACCTTTTGACTTACACTTTTCGTGGACTAAACTTTTGGGATGGGGGGCCTTTACAGATTTTGTCATATTTTTATTATTTTAAAGACAAGAGAAATGTTTTGTATATCCAAATGTGCAGAATTGTAAGGGCTTTTTGGCAGAACTTTAAAACAATATATATATATATATTGTTGCACCATGAAACACCTCGGCTGAATAAATGAAATATAATATATCGCATACATCGATGCATGACGCGTTAGACATAGTAACGAGAGTCGTTGTGTGGCCTTCAGGGCAAATGGCAGTGTTTCAAAATATGTGGCATGGCCACTTAGCCAAAGTGTTTTAAAGATGTATAACCGCTCAAGTGTGATAGTGCATAACTAGGAAGTTATATTTAAAGCAGAAATAAAGAATGTATAAGGACCCTTGAGTCTGAAAATATAAGACGGCAATATTAGCCGCAATAATTTATGATTAACGTAAGTCGTAAATTATGAAACGCAGTTAGAATATGTAGGGCTGATTAAGCCTGGCTTTGAATGCCAAAGTAAATTTATATATTAGGCAGTGTATCTAATAGAACTAGCAGAATGTTTAATTCTGTATAAATACAAGAATTATGCCAAACAGTTTTGGTGGAAATATAATCGAATTTAATTATAACGATAATGTATCGGACATGCAATGTCTGTGAAAATATAGACTCTACGCTATAATGTATCCAGTGCTCTTGATGTGAAATATATTAAGTATTTTCTGTGGTTCATGATGGAAGAATGAATCCTTATTAAAGTATTATGTCGTCAAAAACTGGTCTTATTCAGTAACGTATTCAAGGTCCCAGTTATGACTGTTTTTATGAAGAATGACCATTGACCTTCAAATGAGAATACACACGCTGTCACACTGGTAATATGAAATGAAACGATATAACACGGTCATTCAAATATATATGAACTTTTATTGAAAGCACATTTAAAATGCAATTACTGTACTTGAAAGAAGTATCAAAAGAATCCATGGTTGTAATCAATATCGATACCGGGTGAAACACAGAACAGACGATCAAATAATTGTACGAAACATAATACTAGACTAATCCATTTAAATCAGTGAAAAGCCCGTAACACACCCACATTTTGGCGTCTCAGCAGCATTTTTTCAGCGAGCTTGCTGAGCTGAACACTAGCCACACGGTATGCTGGTGGCCCATGCAGCACGTGTTGAATGTTTATCGTTCAAGAAAAATCAATGTCAGATTAATTGCTTATGAAATATAATTTTTGGGTCATTTTCACCTACTGGTCCTTAACTTCTTTACAAGAAACAACATTGCAGATATAGACAATATATTTCAAGCGAACGAAAGAAGAAGAAGGGTGGGGGTATATATATATATTAAAGAAAAAGAAACAATTTACTTTAAAATATTACGGCTGAAATAATTATCATGCACATATTTTGGAAATTTTTGAACAATTATTTTCCAACATGAATTATATCAAAAGCAAATTAAGAAGCCAATTGAATGACGTGAGTCTGCAGTCATGCTTGAAAATGAAAACAACAGATTACACTGACTAACAAAAAAAATTTTTTTTTTCTTTCTTTAACATTTCTATGTTTTTCTGGTCAATTTTAATGCGCTGTTTTTAAATCTGCAAACCGTTTTTCTCTATCAGGTCGGGATCTCTAGAAATACGCAATTGAAGTTTTTTAACAACGCATACAGTATTACAACATCATTTGTACAAGAAGTATAACAGTTATGTAGGCTTGAATTTCTTTGCAGTCGACTTTCGTCGGTGAATGGCATGTGGTATATCGCGATGAAGCATCCAACAATAATCGGCAAGCATGGTCACACTCCATCGTCCTTGATAACGTGACTCCATTACGGCGATATCTTGATGGAATCGTTCTCCATGTTCATCGCTGACTTCGCCAAGGTTGTCAGGGAAAAAGTCAAGATGCGAATCGAGCAAATGGATTTTGAGGGACATGTTACAGCCCATAATTCTGTATGCATCTATGCACTGCTTAACAATATGCACATAGTCGACAGATTTGTGATTTCCCAGAAAGTTATCGACGATCGATTTGAATGCCATCCATGCGCGAAGTTCACTACCATGTAACAAGTGCTCGAATTGTTTGTCTGCAATAACTTTCCTAATCTGAGGTCCTACAAAGATACCTTCCTTTATCTTTGCATCGCTAATTTGCGGAAACTTTTCTCGAAGATAAGTGAAAGCTTTGCTCGTTTTATCTAACGCTTTTACGAAATTCTTCATGAGCCCCAACTTTATATGTAACGGTGGTAAAATGATGCTGTCTTTGTTAACTAATGGCTCGTGAATTACATTTTTATGCCCGAGCTGCATACGATCCCTGATAGGCCACACCTTTCTTGCATAATGTTCCTGTCTGTTGCGGCTGTCCCATTCACATAGGAAGCAACAAAATTAAGTATACCCAGTCTGCATGCCCGTGAGAATTGCAATGACCTTTAGGTCTCCACAAATCCGCCATTGGTAGTCATTGTACTTTATTTTTTGCCAAAAGTAAAGTCATATTGTCATAATTTTCTTTCATATGAACAGAGTAGGCGACTGGAATTGATGAGTTCCATTATGCAATACTTTTAGATTAGTCTTGGAAGAGTCGATCAGCCGAATTCGATGAAAAGTCGCCATTCGACTGAAAACCCAAAACGTCGACCAGAAGAGGCCTTTATAGCACTAGAAAATCAGCAATAACACGGCTTTTAGACCTTGAAGATGTCGATGAAAAGTCGCCATTCTTTGAAGACAATGTGGACTTGCACCAAAAGGACCTTTTCCATTTTGCAAAAGAGGAATTCCTCATCCATTTCAAAGTATTGAACAAGTTCTCTGTGTCTATGACGAAATTTAGATATCGGAGTATTGGGCGCTAAAAGATTCCATTCTTTGAGTCGCGAACCGAGTAATTCCGCTTGTCCTTTGGTGAGAGCGAGATCACGTATTAGATCTGAAAGTTCTGAATGGTTAATTAAGTGAACACCATCATTCACCGTACATAATCCGAGTCAGGGTATTATTTTCTAAAGCAGGTAAACTATCACTTTCTGATGGTTCATTCACGTCCAACGGATATTTTCTGGTGGAACTGGGATCGGACACGTGATTGGATCATGAGGCACTGGTTTCGAATTATCGAACATTTGATTATCCGAACGATTTCGGTCCCACAGACTTTCTAGTTTTAAAAGTGAAACCATAGATATTTGTCAAGCAGAAGTAAAAAGAATCAGTAGCGTGATTTGTCGGTTCACGCCATATTACTGGCAAACTCCAAAAGGCATCGAATAATGCTTCGGCGATTTTCGTAACCAACCTGCCAATGTATTTGCACAAGTCAAAACAAACCCACATTTGGCTTCAGCAGATTTTTTTGCATCGAACTTGCGAATCGAAATAAAGTTCATACGGTATCTTTGGCAATGGTGTAAAGTTTTTTTCTGGTGAACACGATCGGTAAAATATCCGCACATGTAACAGAAATTGCTTATGAAATCAGCCGAATTTTTACAACTTTTGGAAGCCATTTTCCCCTACTGGTCCTTAAATTATTTACAAAATACAACAAACTATTTGCAAATATAACGTAAATATGTCGTGCATCTTTTAGCAACGTAAAAAAAAGAAGAATTATTTTGCATTTTATATAAAAAGTTATATAAAGAAATCGCAAGAAACAAATTACTTTAAAATATTACGGTTTCCCAAAAAATATATGTATTCACATATCTTTGGAAATTTTTGAGATAATTACGGATTTCAAATTTGAAATCAGCGCAAATTAAGAAGCCAATTGAATGACTTGATATAGTCATGCTTGAAAATGTTTGTCAGTGTTATTCACCAAATACTGAACAACTTTGCAAGGAAATCCAACAGCAAAAGTCTCATTAAATTTCCTTAATTTTCATTTGTATATTTTATTTTATTATTATGTTACATCTTATCTGAATATTTGTTACTGAAAAAATGGTATTACTTATTGAAATGTGTATTAAAATAGCATTTGAAAAATTTTGTTTATTACTTCAATTATATATATATACTTACTTAGTCGTTCCCCTTCTACCGTGAGGTGTAGAGGTTTGTAAGAGAGAGCGCCAGACTATCCTATCGGCTGTCTTCCTCCTGGCCTGGTTCCATTCTAGTCCTCGATCCTTCAAAGATTGTCTAATGTTGTCCTCCCAGCGGACTCTGGGTCGTCCTGGGGGTCTGGATCCCTGGCTCTGTGTTTCCCATGCTTGTCGTGGTAGCCGATCTTCTCCCATTCTGCAGACATGGCCAAACCATCTTTGTTGGGACTGTTTAATTATATATATATATATATATATATATATATATATATATATATATATATATATATATATATATATATATATATATATATATATATATATATATATATATATATATATATATATTATTGAATGAGGGATACCCTGTAATTTTTTGTTCATGCGGCTCTTCATTTTTCTAAAATGGAGACAAAATTAAATATCTGGCTCTTTGTCGTGGAAAGGTTCCCGACCCCTGCAATAAACGATCACGGGTCTCGTCAAGTGTTGTCATCCTGATGCACAGATACAGTAAACATTATATAAATAAATTAAAAAGTGGTATGAATGTTTCTTTTACACAGAAACGGAACAAAAGTAGGATGTTTGGCAGAAAACTCCCTACAGCCAAAATGATGAACAAGACTACAATATGTTTTTTTTAAAAAACCTCCATATTTTAACGGTCTAATTTCTGTCCCATTTATTCTTTTAGCCGTTGTACATTTTTATTTTATCCAGTACCTTTCGGCATTTATTGTTTGTGTTATTATTTATATGTTAATTATTATTTATTATTTGTGCATTATTTTAAAACTGTATCAATATTTACAATTATTTTATGATTATTTTACTTTTATTATTTAAAACTTTATGAATATTTATGATTCTTTTATTATTATTTTTTGTGGTGGTCGGAGTGGTTAAGAGGTATGGCGTCAGCCTCGAATTGCAGAGGTACCGGGTTCGAATTTTTTTTATCATGCTCCCTCCTGGGTAGTAAGATCGGATACCTAGCCATCTCGGAAAAAGGGCGAAAAAATAGGAGGTCCCGTGTGCACGTTAAAAATCCCACGGCAGTTGGAAATCGTAAAGAGTAGGCTGAAATTGAAATCGCAAAGAGCAGTCTGTAAGGCCGCTGCCCTGGCAAAATTTAAAAATCAGAAACCTACCCACCACAAATATATTTATAGAATGTGTGATTTCTATATACACACATTGGAATTCTCATGTGTGGTACGGAGTTCGTGCACTGTGCTGAGATCCTCCTTGTGTGATCTAAGGGAGGAGATCAGAGCACTGATGGAGTTGTCCGTGTGCAGTGAAGATGGTCCTTAAAACTAAAACCCAACATATTATTATTATTTGACTTTTATTATTGTCAAACTTTATGAATATTTATGACTTTTATTTTTACGATTATTTAGTAGTATTTTATTGTTATGATTACAGTATTTTTGTATGTTCTGATTATTTTGTTGACTTGACGTTACTAGTTTTAGAGCAGCTTTAGTTCATTATTTCTAAATATCCTGTGTCTTGTCTGCTACTCTACTTGGCTTCTTACTTCTATTATTGAGCTTATCTTCTATATGCCCCACATCTATAACTGTGGTGGATTAAGGTTTTTACCTGAACATCCCATGCATGGAGGCATATCTGGAGTCATCCTTATATGACCACCAACTATGCACAATGCTACAATATATGTACGTGGAAGTGAACCTATGTCCGTGAAGCTAATTACATCCTCATTGACTCTTGAAATCATCCACACACTTCTATGGATTCCCCTTGTGGTGAAACGTGTTGAGAACCCAGCATTGCACATTAAGCTTGGAGAAGTCACTTGATCCCCAGGCATAATTCTTTGACTTGGTTGACTGCATGCAGAGGGATCTCACTATGGACCCAGTGATAGGTAGGGGAGGCTGAAAAGTGGCTCTGTGCAGGATGTGACAATTCTTTGGGAGAGCCCAGAACCAGAGTACAGTATTTTAGCTCTGCAATGTTGGATAGCCCCCTTGGATGGCGGGGAATGCACAGTGTGCCACACTTCTTACTCCTAGCTTGGGACCAGATGAGACGATCCTTTAAATGCAAACCAAGCTGGAGAAACTGGAGCTCATGACAACTCAGCATGTTTCTGAATGGCAGAAAAGCCACAGGAAAAGCCTAGATCTACAGTGTAGATAACACCAAGGAGTCTTCAACTTGGTGTTGGCTGCTAAAGAGCGAGAAGCTCAGCAGTCCTAGCTAAACAACAACAACAACAACCTGAACATTCCACGTTGCCACACCGCTGATCCTTAGCAAAACTGATATTATGATTCACATTGTGTGTAACGTCAATTTGCGTGTTCTAATATTTATTGATGAATAAACTCATTAAATTTAACTGTAGGGTGACTTCTGGCCAACCCTGTATGTCAGATCCATGTGTGCCAAGGTTACAAACCTGAAAGTCATTTTTAAATATTTATATCTAGTAACCTTTCTACCCGTATGTTAAATTAAGATGTGATGTTTAAAACAGAAAGTAAGTCATAAATGAACAGAAACCATGACTACATTTAGATTAAGATGTGATGTTTAAAACAGAAAGTAAGTAATAAATGAACAGAAACCATGACAAAATTTCTATATGATGGAAACAACTAGACCAGCGGTAGGCAACCCAGCAATAACGGGGGATCTACTTGAGAAACGCTCAGCTACCTAAAGATCTACCAAGATAAAATGAAGTCTGTTTTCTGATTTTTGGAATAAGTCCAGCCTATTTGTAACATTAGACATCCTTGTCGCACGACCTGCTTCCTAAAGTCACATTAACACAACTCTGGAACACTCAACTAAATATTCTACTCAATGTTAACTCCTCTTCCAAGAAACTATGGCTTACTATCTTATGAAGTTTACGAATAAAGTGAATTTTAGTGCGCTAGCATGCGGGTGTTCGCCAAGAATACGGTGGAAGCGTCTTTAACCTTTTAGGTACCGGCATGAGAGGGCTAACCCCAAATTTACCTAGGTTAAACATTATTTCCCCCCACCACCCCCGTCGCCCAGAGATCTACCAAACTATCCCCTGCGCTCTACCGGTTGCCGAAGCCTAAACTAGACAAGACAAATATCAGTGGACCAAGACGTGAAGAAAAGAAGCTGGCGTTGGACAGGGCGCATTTTTAGGAATCCGGTATATAGCACTATAAGGCTGGCCTTGATCTGGAATACCAAGCAAACGGGAAATAAGGAGGGAAAAACCACACACACAGACAAAAGACACACACACACAGAGAAAAAACCACACACACACACAGAAAAGGCCAACAGACAAACATAAAAAGGATAGATAAGAAACGGAAAGAACGTAAACGGATTGCACAGGACAGCTTGGCGTAAACTAACTGACGGCCCTATACTTCACAGGGAACCGAAGGGTAATGATAATACCTATACTGTATTCCAACTCACTCTTGTCGATCACTGACCCCGATACAGTACTTGGGTACAACGGTGCCTTGACATGAATGTCGCAAAAGGCGATCAACGAGGTTTGTGAGAGGAATCTTATTTTGCTAAAAGCACCACATCAAGGGCACATACAAATAATCTGGCGCAAGCTTCTTCTTTTTCTTTTTTCCGTGGTAACACAAATCGAGCTAGTCTTGGTGACGATGTACGCAAACTTCAATAGGTCACGCCTTTGTCTGAGACAAGTGTGTACTCTAAGGCTGATTGTGGAAAAAGATTGTGGCTTGATGGTGGCTAAAGAATATCAACGTGATTGGACACAGAAATTGTTAGCGGGAACTTAAAACCAATGAAAGCTTAACCACTCAAACAACAATATCTTTTTCGTATGTTAAGAATTTTTTTTTTTTAAGTTAAAGACAAGAAGTGTCATTAGCCTAGCTTTGATGATACGGCTTTCTTTCCTGGGAAAGCCGTTTAGATTGTATTCGGGTCAAAGCGACGGCGTGTATTCATTCCCTTGTTTTCCGTGCTATTTAAGGTTACAATCTACGTTTGTCTTTCTCACAAGAGCACCCGACCAGCAAAGCGGTTAAAGCGCTTGCCTTTCGCGGCAAAGTTACCGCGTTCCGGGATCGAAACCTGCCAGAATCATGCTCCAGTCTACCCAGCTGCAAATGGGTAACTGACTCTGCTCTTGAGTTAGGGAAGGCAAAAGCAGCGAAGAAGGAAACTGGCCAACCCACCTCATAAAGTTAGACCTAGTACCGTGAAGTCTCTAACACTCCACTCCCCAAGTAGTATCTGATAAAGGACAGCCATTATCTTTTTGTAACCACTCTTTTACTTCTTTCTGTCCCTTCTCTTTTCATTCCCTCGCTATTTTGAAATGTAAATGTCCACTAATAAACGGATATTCCTTTTGTAAATCTTCATTGAAACTGCATTTACGCTTTGGTACCATTTTCTTACAATAACAACAAAATATGCACAAATAGTTCACCGTTTAAATTAAATAAACGTATACCGTACGCAAAATCTTGGTACTTTACCACTACCTAAAATTTCAAATAACTGCGAATATCACATTGGAACTACAAAACTACAGTAATTCGCGGTCCTGACAACCTCTTGTGCTGTTTCGGCGCCAGTTCACTAATAATTAAAAATTCCCTCAAGTCAGCCACGGAATAATAATTTTTTTTTTTTAAATCTGTGAGACTTATACCAAATTGCCAAATTCGTCCAAAACCGGGACAAATTGGCGTCCCGGATTGCATCGAAAAAAAGTCGGGACAAATTATCAAAAATTGTCGAAAACCGGGACTGTCCCGGAAAACCCGGGACGTCTGGTCACCTTAACTAAAGTGTTACAACAGATAATGTTAGTGACATTCTTTCATTACGGATGTAGCGAGACGGGAAAAAACACTCTGGAATTGCACCTTAAACGATCATTTTCTCTGAGATTTTATTATAAATATCATTCTCACTGAATTTTAGCCGTGGAAAATAAGTATATTTATGATTTATAATAATAATAGCCCCTTCAGTCATGGTTGTTCGTCCATCACGGGTGATGAAGACCACTCTGTTCATCCAATTATTTAAGAATATGTTAGGTTAGTCTATGGGTACGAAGGTGACTGAAGAGCCCGATGCGGGCCTGGAAAGATCTTGGACAGTGTGGGCAGGGAATGTTTGCTTCATGTGAAGGTTTTATTTCACGGTCCTTTCTAGCTTGTCTCCGCTGTTCCGCTGCTGCTCTTCTGGATGATTCGCATGCTGCTGCACCTTTACGAAGAGATGTGCGCCAAGCAGTTCGGTCTTGCGCAGCAGCTTCCCATGTGTCTGGGGTTATGTCAAAGGTTTTCAATGACGTCTTTAACGTGTCTTTGAAGCGCTTCTTTTGGCCACCATGGGAGCGTTTACCCTTCTGCATCTCACCATAAAAGAGTATCTTTGGCAGTCGATGGTCTGGCATGCGGACTACATGACCTGCCCAGCGAATTTGTGA
The DNA here is from genome assembly GCA_024509875.1 of Oreohelix idahoensis. Lineage (NCBI taxonomy): Eukaryota > Metazoa > Mollusca > Gastropoda > Stylommatophora > Oreohelicidae > Oreohelix > Oreohelix idahoensis. Next base: position 141,826 of record JAMPIV010004832.1, on the reverse strand, counting down.
CTGCATCAGAATAGTATCAATACTAGGGATACCAGCTCTGTCAAGAACGGCGGTATCCGGGATCTTGTCTTGCCATTTGATGTTCATTATCTTCCTGAGACAGACTGTATGGAAGTGGTTTAGCTTCTCTACGTGGCGCCTGTATACAGTCCATGTTTCACATGCATATAGCAGCACTGGAAGCACCGCAGCTCTGTACACCTTCAGCTTTGTCTGTAGACTAATGCCACTTCGATGCCAAACGTTGGTGTATAGTCTGCCAAATGTGCTGCTGGCTTTGGAGATCCTGGTGTTCACCTCATCATCAATGACAATGTTCTGGGATAGTGTGCTACCAAGGTATGTGAATCTGTTCACAAACATTCAGTTTCTCACCATTAACCTTGATGACTGGCTCAGTATAAACTGTGCCAGGAGCTGGTTGGTACATGATTTCTGTTTTCTTCGTGTTGATGGTAAGCCCAAAGTTGGCGCAGGCTTCGGAGAATCTGTCCACACTATGCTGCAGATCAGCCTCTGAGCCAGCATTGAGGGCACAATCATCAGCAAACAGAAGATCTCTGATGGTGTGTGATTTGACCTTGGTTTTTGCTTGAAGCCTCCTAAGGTTAAACAATTTTCCATCAATACGATAACTAATGTCGATTCCAGTGTCCCCGTCTCTAAAAGCATCAGTCAGCATAGCAGAAAACATGATACTGAACAGAGTCGGTGCAAGTACGCACCCTTGTTTAACTCCATTTGAGACGGGGAAAGGCTCTGATAGCTCACCGTTTTCCTGAACTCTAGCCTGCATTCCATCATGCAGTTGCTGCACTCTTGTTTATTCACACTCTTATGTGATAAATTTCTTTGGGCAGCCGTATTTTGCCATGATCTTCCATAGACCCTCTCTACTGACCGTGTCGAACGCCTTTGTCAAGTCGATGAAAGCTGTGTACAGGTCACAGTGCTGTTCTTGGCATTTTTCTTGTAGCTGTCTTGCAGCGAACACCATATCTGTGGTTCCACGTTCTTTCCGGAATCAACACTGACTTTCAGGTAAAAGACCTTTGTCAAGATGAGCCGTAAGGCGATTCAAAAGGATTCTGGCGAATATCTTCCCAGCAATTGATAAAAGAGAGATGCCTCGATGATTGTTGCAGTCTTGGCGATTACCTTTACGTTTATATAGATGTATAATTGAGGCATCTTTGAGATCGTGTGGGATGGTTTCACTCTGCCACATTTGCTGGAAGATCATATGAAGTTTCTCTATCAGAACTGCACCGCCATCTTTATAAACCTCAACAGGAATTGAATCGGAGCCAGGGGCCTTTCCACTAGACAGTTGACGAATCGCTTTTTTAGTTTCCTCCAGAGTTGGTACATCATCTAATGCTTCATTTATAGGAATTTGGGGCAGGCGGATGATGGCTTCGTCGTTAATAGATGATGGCTGGTTCAAGATATTATTAAAATGTTCAGCCCAGCGTTGGAGAATTTTTTCCTTGTCTGTAATTAGTGTTTTTCCATCTGCATTAAGGAGGGGAAATGATCCTGATGATGTTGGACCATAGACCGCTTTGAGTGCAAGGTAAAAGTTTTTCAAGTCATGGCTGTCAGCAAAGCCTTGGATCTCATCTGCTTTATTACTCAGCCATGAGTCCCGCATCTGGCGTAGTTTATGTTGGACGATTCTACGCATGTTGTTGAAAGCGTCTTTCTTGGATGTAGATTTTGGATCATTTAAAAATGCTTTATGGAGATGGTGTTTCTCAGCCAACATCTGCTTTATATCATCTGAGTTCTCATCAAACCAGTCATTTTGTTTCTTGATGGAAGGACCCAGGACCTCTGTAGCAGTGTTGTAGATCTGCTCACTTAGGGCTGCCCAATTTGTTTCCACACTTTGGCCGTCTAGCGAGATAGATTTGAGACGGTCTTCTAAGGTGTCAGTAAATGACTGTTTGATTTTTATCTTCTTTAGTTTGGTGATGTGGTGGGGCGCTGTTTGAATATATTGTGGGTTCGTTTTTATTATTTCAGATAAATTGCTACCCCTGTCCACAGTTCAAGTATATGTTGATTATGTTAATGTATATTTGATTGCCCCGGCGGTTGCTCATAATAATGCTCGTTATTCTGTTACGTCCAGGGTGACCCAACGATTATAGTTTTATTCCATACTCAACAACATACATGTGGGTTCTTTAACTGACCCAATCACCAATGACGAACTAAAACAGTCTTCCTTTTTAACGAACTCAACATCCTTTAATAACATATATTCCTTGTAGCATACAGAAGCGTTCGTCAAGATTAATCCTTAATTACCAAACCTCATCAATACAGTATTAATCATATGCCAAGAGTATTCCTCCTCTTGTACAAACCACATCCATTTAGAAAGGTGAACACTTCGCAATATTGTTACGTGCAGTCTTTGATATCTTACAATATTATACATTGGTATACTTGTTTATGTTCGCAAATATTTTGTAAACAAAATAGTGCTTAAGGAAAAGTCATTATTGAGTTACTTCCCTTGAAAGTTGTGTCGGCTCCTTCGATCGAACTCCGCGGATAAATCCAGTTTTCTGCGATTTATTCTTTGTTTGGGTAGTAATAGATTGTTCTTGCTTCAGAATATCTATGGCCTGAATTTATGTGTATTGTTTGTCTGAGTAGGACGAGTCTGTCTTATATCTGTATATCTTTACATATCTAAGTCGAACTATATGTTCTGTTGTCTCTAGGGAGGTCAAAGGCTATTCGGCGGATGTGTCGCTAGGGGGTGGTGTGATTTGGCTTCGTCCCGATAGGGACTGTGTTTTCTATGTCGGCCTGTCGCCGGGGAAAAAGTGATCTCAGTATTTGTGGGGAAAGTGATAGTCGTCTAGACCTATCGTGTATGCTTTACCCCAGTGTTTATTCGTATTGCCAAGGAATGGCAGAATCATATTTCGGATACCAAGGTAATAATAGACACTCTTATGAACTCTCGATCGAAGCCACCATTTTCGATAGTTACGATTTGAATGTCTAAGAGAATATATTTGACTCGATGAAAACGACTTCGATTCCTAGCAGCACTATATCCTGTAGAATGCAGTCAATTGTTCATGACCAAATCTACAGAGCAATGAAAGATTTAATGAATGACTAACTTTAGGACAGATTCATTATCTGTATCCAAACGTGAGTGACAGCTCACGAGTGAAGCCATCTTGGAACCAAAACATGTAGTGACTTTCAAGAAGAGAAAAGGGATGCCCGTATTATCGCTTGATTAGTCCAGAGATCACTGCTACACATGAGAACCCATTGCTAGCGGTTCAATATTATTATATGGAAAAATATGTGCTGAACATTATGTTGAAGAATCGTCGCTAGACGAGATTAGGTCTAGAAGCCATCTGAAATATGATTTATAAGCTGACGTGCTCAGTCAGTGAAGTCAGTTGATATATATGTATGGGCGATACTGAGTGCTTGGCTACTGACAGTCCATTATACAATTATTCTACATGAGTGCCCATGTAACATTGCAAGACCATTTATCCACTGTACTATGATGTATTATGCCAACCTGTGATTTGTCACTATCTGTGCTGTCGAGTGTATACGTCCAATTAAACTTTAGAAAAGGTACACAGTCGTTGGTGTCGATGACTTCCAGCCATACATGAGTGTGAGAAAAGAACATTTGTCAACACCACGAACCCTTATTATCATTCGCACATTATACACTCAATCCATGTCTACACACCACTGCGTAGGTCAAGTTGACATTCCATACACTACAGTGGAGCAAACAACACCATAGAGATCTTATCAACTGATGATGATGATGATGATGTCTGCTTCCATCCACTTATATTTATCTTTTGGTGGATATCATTAACTGGAATAAAATAGAAGTTATCCAAACTTTATCAACTAGTGGACCAGCTTTCTGGGTTTGACCTCGCAGAAGTTCAGAAGTCAACAGATTACCGATACCAGACCGTTTCCTGTGGCTGATACGACACACTTGCAGTATTGGTTTGCTCTTTGTCAACACTTCGTCACGTGACCTGTCAAGTGAATGCAGTATGTAGGTCAGCGTTGTTGACATTTTTTACATTAGACATTACAGAGTTTCACAGAACAGTTGGATCAATTCTTGTCAATATTAACAGGAAGACAGTATGAGTGAACTAAGAAGTCCTATTTTTCATCGATGGATCTTCTTGTTTTCTGTATATGAACTTTAATATTTAAGGCCAGAATGTTTAATTGAATAAAGTGGCAGTTTGTTTATTTTCATAAAAATAACTTTGCCATTACTGTAAAACTGAGCCTATTTTGCAACACATACTATCATACACATAATTTATATATATTTATGTTTACATGTTATTTGTTTGTATAGTATGTTAGTTTCTATGTCAGCGGGTTGTGTTTAAGGTTGGGCGGCGTCCTCACAACAGAATATCCCACGTCATAGAGGGTCCGTTGTGGGCGTTTTCTATAGGTGCAATTTTCTTGTTTGAAAATTTGCTGCGACAACTGTTGCTTTTGTGTTAGCTGTGAAGTCTGTAATTATTGTTATTTTTGTAATATTTCTTTGTTCTTTAGTTTTGTTTTGATTTGTTTGTAATTTGTTGGTCTAACCTTTTCTATCTTTCAGTTCTATTCACAATTTATATTCATATACTGTGACGTCATTTGTGTTGTTATTCTTTGCAGATTCAGTGATTATTTTCATTGATTTCCATATTTGATTTATTTTGATTTCTGCAAACGTTCTTGTATTGTCAGTCCTATTTGTACTTTATGTATTCTGTTGGTTGACATATGTTTTATATAGGTATATTTCATAAGACACAATTGCCTGTGCACTGCACTTGGATTATGGTATAAACCAGTACCTGATTATTATTACTGTTATACAAGACCTTATTAAGGCTTGTGACCCACAGATATTGGGATAGTATACTGATTAATCAAGTCATTAAGAACTTGTGGTATTATTATTATTTCAGGTGATTAGTATTATTGTTAGACACCATGTCTACATTAGAATACTTCATTATACAAGGGAAAGCCCTTGATAAAACTGGTCAACAATTAGAACAATGGGCTGTTGCTCAATATGACAAAGCATTAGCTGCAGAAGAGAAAAGATTAGCTGCAGAAGAAAGAAAAGCTATGGCGGAAGAGAAAAGATTAGAAAGAGAAGCTGAGGCTGCTGCTGAACAAAAGAAATTGCAGATGCAGGTGGAGGAAGGAGATTTGAAGCTGAACAAAAAAAATTAGAAAGAGAAGCTGCGGCTGAACAAAAAAGATTAGACAGTGAAGCTGAACAAAAAAGATTAGACAGGGAAGCTGAACAAAAAAGATTAGACAGTGAAGCTGAACAAAAAAGATTAGACAGGGAAGCTGAACAAAAAAGATTAGACAGAGAGGCTGAAGAAAAAAAAGCAATAAGAGAACATGAATTTGAGTTGGAGAAATTAAGATTGACAAGTATGAGTAATGTTAATCAGGCATCTAGTGGTAATGGTAAACCTTCTACTTACAAGGTTAAGGTTCCACCGTTCAATCAGTCCAGTGACGATATTTCATTCTGGCTGGATAGATTTGAACGTTCTTGTCGTACACATAATGTGGATAAATCACAATACGCTAATCAATTATCAGAAAACTTGAAAGGTGAATCTTTGACTAGATTATGCCTTGTAGGAGAAGCAGATAAGGATAATTATGATGTCATTAGGGCGGCTTGATAAAAAAATATCAGCTAAGTGAGGAAGGCTATCGCCTTTTATTTAAAACGATGGTGCCTGAGACGGGTGTAGAATTCTCAGAATTCACTGCAAAGGCACGTCTCACAGTTGATCGTTGGATTGAGCTTTCCAAAACAGAAAAAACGTATGAAGGACTTATGGATTTGTTGCTCAGAGATAAGATTATGTCATGTGTGAACAAACCTTTCCTTGAATTTATACAATGAGCGTAAACCAAATCTCTAAAAAGAAAATGGAAGAATATTGTTCCCAATATGTCACTGCACACCCCGACGTGACTTTTGGCAACACTAAGATTAAGGAGAGTATGCCAGTTGCTTCAGCAACACCATACAATCCCAATTATTCACACAGATTTCAGGGACCTCAAAACAGATTTGATAAAAAAAGTAACCATAATAGTTATCAAAACCAAGGTAACCAATCATTTCAGGGTTCTTCTTCAAAGAACTGGAGACGAGCTGATAGCTCTCAACACAGGGGTGGTCATAATTATAGGAATTTCCGTAGAGGAAGTAATTATAGAAACTATCAGGGTTATCCGTCTTGGAGTCAACAAGATCATAATTACAGAGATACTCATTATAATGAATATGATAATGGTAACCAAGGGAACTATGACTCAAACCCAAATAGGGGTTACAATAGAGGTAACAATAACTACAGAGGTGATAATAACCGAGGTAGATCTCAAAACAAAAGACATAAACCACATTTTCAGGCAAACTCGGTACAACAAGAGTCCCATGAAGCCTATAAACAGAGTAAAGATAATAATGATGCTAGTAATATGGCATGTGCCGCTTTTGATTTTGGGAGAGCATCTCAGTGCCCCCAATGCAAAACGTTATTTGAGCCAACCACAGTGTCTACTTTAAGCTGTGGCCATCCTCTTCCTGCTCTTCCGGCATCAGTCGCGCATGATGGAAGAGGTTCTCTTGTCTTACATAAGGGTTTAGTGAATAACAATCCAGTCTCTGTGCTATTTGATTCTGGATGCACCACAATTGGTGTTAGGCAGTCACTCGTAGATCCTTCCGTGCCACTGGACAAGTAGTCAAATGTGTAACATTTGGCGGCACATTAGAGAAATACTCTACTGCTATCATTAGGATTGCTACTCCTTTCTTTACAGGAGATGTACACGCATGTCTTCTTCCGAATCCGATCGCTGACCTCATCATCGGTCGCATTCACAGAGTCAGAGAAGACACTCCGCAACAAATTTCCACGTGGGAAAGGCAAAACATGCAGATTGCTAACGCTGTAGTCACTAGAGCTCAGGCTCTTAATATGCCTCAAACTTCATCTACTGAAGATAATGAAGTGCATAACCAAGATAATCCCTTGGTAATTTCTCGTGACTCGTTTATAAAACAGCAAGAAGATGCTCCCACTCTGAAGAAATTCTTCATTCTTGCAACTAAAGGTGATCCGAATAAAGACACAAGTCGTAAATCGTGGATTACAAAGAAGAATGGCGTACTTGTACGTATGGTTCAAGACTCCATTACGTCAAGTCATTCTCAAATCCTGGTTCCCAAGAATTTGAGAGTTAAAATTTTGCAGCACGCTCACGACTCTCAGTGTGCTTGACACATGGGTTTTTCCCGTACTAAGTCAAGAGTCCTTGCGGCTTTCTTTTGGCCATTGGTAAACAAGGACATACGGATTTATTGTCGATCTTGTAAAGTATGTCAGGAAGTTAAATCCAAAGGTCCACGGCATGATGCACCCATTCAGGCGGCGGACATTCCTATTCGGCCGTTCCAAAAAATGGCCATAGACATTATTGGTCCATTTAAGATCAAGTCTGCCAGAGGACATCAGTTTATCTTGACGTGTGTTGATATGTGCACACGTTGGCCAGAGGCTATTCCTCTGAAGAGCATTACTACTGCTGATATTGCAGATGCTCTTTGGCTTATATTTTCTCGTCTGGGGTTCCCCGGAGAAATATTGTCAGACCATGGCACCCAACTAATATCAGATACCATGTCTCAAGTAATGTCTACTCTGCAGATAGATAGATCTTTAAGTAGTATCTACCATCCAATGTCTAATGGTATGGTCGAACGCCTTAATAGAACACTTAAAAACTTACTGGGAAGATAACTGAGGATCATCCTCAAGACTGGGACAGAGTTTTACCTGCGGCCCTCTTCGCTTACAGAGAGGTACCCAATTAACATACGGGATTTTCTCCCTTTGAACTCGTCTTTGGCGCGCGTCCGCGTGGCCCTATGTCGTTGCTTCACGATCTCATTACATCTGACAATATTGACGATGACACAAAGTCATCCTACGAATATGTCATCGCGTTGAGACAAAAGATTATCGAAGCATGCAAATTAGCAACTTCTTCTTCTGAATTTGCGAAACAGAAGGCAAGGCAATTTGCCAATAAGAAGAGATGCTTACGACAACTTTGTCCTGGTGACAAAGCATTTGTATTACTACCTTGTAGGGAAAACAGATTACTTATTTCTTGGAAAGGTCCGTACGATATAATATCGAAAATTTCCGATGTCGACAATATAGTCGATATTGATGGGAAGCATAAAACCTTCCACATCAATATGCTTACTGAATTCCATGAACGTCCGGATTATTTGCAACCCATTTTCCAAGCAACGGACAATTCTCCAGTACAACATGGTCATTACTCATCACTGTCCGTGATACGGGATGAGGAGACAAGTTTTTCAGATGTAAATCTTCCTCTTCCAATGATCCCACTTCATTCCAGTGAATCATGGAAGAACGTTACTGTCTCTCCTGATTTGTCTCTAGGAGAACAGCGACAAGTTTCAACTATGTTGCAAACATTTCAGGATGTACTCACTGACATCCCGGACAAACGAATGTCATTCAACATGACATTGTTCTAACTGACCATACTCCTATTAGGGTTAGACCTTATCCTATACCTATACATTTTCAAGCACAGGTCGAGAAAGAGTTGGATGAGATGATAGATTTGAAAATAATCGAACCATCCACCTCTGCATATTCTTCGCCGATGGTTATTGTGCGTAAAAAAGACAATAACATACGTCTTTGCGTTGACTATCGAAAATTGAATCAAGTAACTAAGTTCGATGCCGAACCTATGCCTTTACTGGAAGAGCTACTTACTCGACTCTCCAAATCTCATTTTTTCACTAAACTTGATTTGTCTAAAGGATATTGGCAGTTCCTTTATCTGAACGCGCCAAACCTCTCACGGCTTTTTCAACACCTAGAGGTTTGTTCCAATGGAATTTTATGCCTTTCGGTCTTATGAACGCACCAGCTACATTCGTACGCATGATGCGCCGAATCCTATCTTATCGGTCAGATGTCATTGCATATCTAGACGACATCTGTCTTTTCAGCGATACTTGGGAAGATCACTATTCAGGGTTAGATGAATTGCTGTCTACTTTGCGTGAGCACAACCTGACAGCGAAACCCTCTAAAGCCTATATTGGTTTTAGCGAAATTTCTTTCCTAGGCCACCGAGTTGGTCATGGTTTCCTAAAGACTGAGGACCATAATACTAGTAAGATACTTAACATCTCAATCCCTAAGACTAAAAAACAGGTGAGAAGTCTGTTAGGTCTTATTCAATTTTATGGCAGATTCATTCAGAATCTATCCTCTATCATGGCACCTCTCTCAACACTTCTAAAGAAAGGTTCGCCTAATGTGGTCCACTGGTCTCAGGAATGCCAATGCTCTCTGGATAAGATTAAAACACTGTTTTCAACACCACCTATTTTAGTGCTACCCACTAAAGATAAGACATTCGTTCTTCGTAGTGACGCTTCATCCACTGGGATTGGAGCGGCACTAATGCAAGAGTACTCTGGAACTCTGCATCCTGTAATGTATATTTCCAGAAAACTTAATGCGGCAGAAAGGAATTATTCGGTTTAGACCGTGAGCTATTAGCTATGGTTTGGTCGATCCTCAAACTACAGAGATTCCTTCTAGGCGCACATTTCATAGTAGAAACCGACCAAAAAGCTCTTACTGCTATACAGAGTAAGAATTTGACGAGCTCGAGGTCTACTCGATATGCAATTGCTCTTCAACCTTTTCATTTCTCTGTGCGAGCTATTCGTGGATCAGATAATGTGATGGCCGACATTCTGTCAAGATGCCCACATGATTCCACATAACTATTAGGGCTTAGACTTCTTGATATGTCTAGTTCTATAGTAGTTCCTTTTCTATATCATGATAGATACACATTCGTAATTTAATAATATAATGATTGTATCACTACATAGCGGTTCATTGATGTTTATTCACCGCTGTGCTTTGATGATTTTTTCTTCATAAATCATAAATTTAAGATATCTAATACGAAATGATGATATGAATTTTTTTTAGGCATTGTGTAATTGCCAGAATTGTATTATACTTTGATGACACCTTCCTGGAAAAATATACTTGTAGAGAAATAATTTCTCTCAGTTTATGAGACACATTCTCACCAGTCGCTCCATAAGTCGACTTAGCCTCATATTAGGCGTTATAGGTATTCCTGATATTTTCATCTGCGCATTATTCATGCGTTGTGAGCCTATTGTACGTTGCTCCTAGATGTATTTCCAAAAAAAAAATGTTTTTTTTTTTTTTCCTGGGAGGTGTGGTAAGACTGTTACGTGCAGTCTTTGATATCTTACAATATTATACATTGGTATACTTGTTATGTTCGCAAATATTTTGTAAACAAAATAGTGCTTAAGGAAAAGTCATTATTGAGTTACTTCCCTTGAAAGTTGTGTCGGCTCCTTCGATCGAACTCCGCGGATAAATCCAGTTTTCTGCGATTTATTCTTTGTTTGGGTAGTAATAGATTGTTCTTGCTTCAGAATATCTATGGCCTGAATTTATGTGTATTGTTTGTCTGAGTAGGACGAGTCTGTCTTATATCTGTATATCTTTACATATCTAAGTCGAACTATATGTTCTGTTGTCTCTAGAGAGGTCGAAGGCTATTCGGCGGATGTGTCGCTAGGGGGTGGTGTGATTTGGCTTCGTCCCGATAGGGACTGTGTTTTCTATGTCGGCCTGTCGCCGGGAAAAAGTGATCTCAGCATTGGTGGGGAAAGTGATAGTCGTCTAGACCTATCGTGTATGCTTTACCCCAGTGTTTATTCGTATGGTCCAGGAATCGCAGAAACCTATTCCCGATCCCAAGGTAACAATCGTCCGTTTTATGAACTCACGTGCGAAGCCACCATTTTCGATAGGTACGATTTGAATGTCTAAGAGAATATATTTGACTCGATGAAAAACGACTTCGATTCCTAGCAGCACTATACCCTGTAGAATGCAGTCAATTGTTCATGACCAAATCTACAGAGCAATGAAAGATTTAATGAATGACTAACTTTAGGACAGATTCATTATCTGTATCCAAACGTGAGTGACAGCTCACGGGTGAAGCCATCTTGGAACCAAAACATGTAGTGACTTTCAAGAAGAGAAAAGGGATGCCCGTATTATCGCTTGATTAGTCCAGAGATCACTGCTACACATGAGAACCCGTTATTAGCGGTTCAATATTATTATATGGAAAAATATGTGCTGAACATTATGTTGAAGAATCGTCGCTAGACGAGATTAGGTCTAGAAGCCATCTGAAATATTATTTATAAGCTGACGTGCTCAGTCAGTGAAGTCAGTTGATATATATGTATGGGCGATACTGAGTGCTTGGCTACTGACAGTCCATTATACAATTATTCTACATGAGTGCCCATGTAACATTGCAAGACCATTTATCCACTGTACTATGATGTATTATGCCAACCTGTGATTTGTCACTATCTGTGCTGTCGAGTGTATACGTCCAATTAAACTGTAGAAAGGTACACAGTCGTTGGTGTCGATGACTTCCAGTCATACATGAGTGTGAGAAAAGAACATTTGTCAACACCACGAACCCTTATTATCATTCGCACATTATACACTCAATCCATGTCTACACACCACTGCGTAGGTCAAGTTGACATTCCATACACTACAGTGGAGCAAACAACACCATAGAGATCTTATCAACTGATGATGATGATGATGATGTCTGCTTCCATCCAGTTATATTTATCTTTTGGTGGATATCACTAACTGGAATAAATAGAGGACTTTATCAAATATGTTCCCAATGGAACTTACAAGAAAACACAGCGGCCACAAAGCTCAAGGTTTTTTCTTAACACCTTGGCCATACACATTATAAACATCTCTCTTCTCTCATTTTCCGGTGCGCTTTATTTTCAATATCCCAAATAGTGCCGCATTTATCAGCACTGACTCAAACTCAATAAATCCAACATGTGGTGTGCATGGGCAGACACCACATATTACCCCCCCTGCGCGCTACTGGAAACTGCAGGTTTCCAGGTCATCATTAACTATACTTAACTATAATGATAAAAAGGAAAATCAAATTCAAGCAAATTAGAGTGAAAATGATATCACCGATGAGTGAAATGCAGTTAAAATTTGTGGCTAACATACTTGTGAGCAACATATTAATGCTACGAAAATTAAATATCCGCTATATAATCTACCTATCAATTGATTATGAACATTTAAATAATTGTTTGTTGTCACTTCCTGTACCCAGGAAGTTACGTATTTCAATGTATTACTCTCGACAGAGTATCAGCGATTACATTATTATGTCCTTCTATATGGACGATATCAAAGTCATACGCTTGCAACTGCAATGCGAATCTCGTAAGTCTTGCACTTGGTGATTTACAGGTTTGGAGATATGTTAACGCTCTCTGATCTGTCATTATAGTAAAATGCGTACCTACCACATACTTTTGAAGTTTATTCAAAGTCCATACTATACCCAAAAGTTCTCTGTCGAAAATAGAGTATTTAGATTCGGCTTTCCGACAGTTTCCTACTCATAGTAGTAAATCGGATGAAACTTGCCATCAAAACTTTTGTCCCAACACCCCGCCTATTTGTGCATGGAGCGAAGCATCTGTTGTAACAGTAAATGATCTTTTTAAATCTGGCAGTCTTAATATAGGATACTGTGAAAAATGAGTCTTAATGTTTTGTAATGCATGGTTACATTGTTCTGTCCAAACTACTTTGTTAGGCATACCTCTTTTAGTTAGATCAGGATAAGACAGCAGTCAAAGACGATGAACCTTGGAATAAAACTTGTGGTAAAATTCACCAATCCTAATAGACTCCGTACTTGCTTCTTTGTAGTTGGAATTGTAAGATCAAGTATGCGTTTTAAATTAGATTCATCAGGCTGTATTACATGTCTGCCAATTTTGTGTCCTAGAAATGAAATTTCATTGAATCCAATTTCTATTTTGGATGGACGGGCTGTGAGATTGTGTATTCTTAGTGTCAGGAGTAAAGATTGTATACCATCTACATGCTCTTCCCATGTGTCATGAAACATGCAATATCATCTATATAAGATATTAGGTCAGAAACGGTTCCCAAATACTCGACGCATCATCCGTACAAAAGTTTGCAGGTGCATTTTTGAGCCCAAAACACATGACATTGTATTGGAACAAACCCTTCGCTGTTGCAAAATGCCGTCAACGGTTTACATTCTTCGGTCAAAGGGATCTGCCAATACCCTTTTGATAAATCGAATTTTGCTAAAGAAAGTAGCGGAAGCTAAACGAGGGTAGCAAGTCCTCCGGCAAAGGCATTGGTTCAGAATCTGATATCGTGACTTTATTAAGTCGACGGAAATCAATGCATATACGAATGGATTTGTCTTTCTTCCGTACTGCTACCATCGGAAAACAAAATGGAGAATCTGATGGAGAGATTATCCACCTTTTTCAACATATTGTCGACCTCGTTATCAACCTGCTCTCTGATATGCAAAGGAATTGCATACGGTCGTAACTTAATCGGAGTGGGATCCGATAATTTTATTTTGTGAGAAATAATGTTAGTTCGTCCAGGCAGATCAGACAACACATCTTCAAAAGATTTCAATAGATTGAGAATCTGATTCTTCTGATCTGAAGGTAAATCGTTACAAATGATTACATCCTTCCAAGTTTCAGAGGCTTGGATAGGTACCACAGGAAAATCAAGCGGTACATCCGCGAAACTAGTTGCTTCTTCATCAACTAAAGCAATAGATGCCAGATGCGGAGATTGATTTGTGATAGATTCACAAATATGTTGAGTGGAAGAGGTCTAGAAATGTAAGGTTGTAACATGTTAGTGTGGAATGTTTTTCTTTTTCCCGTAATGTCGATGATGTAATCTACGTCGGTTTTCTTACCCACAACTTTAAAAGGACCTTGCCACGTAACCAACAAATGATCACCTTTAAGTGGCAATGGAGCAAAAACTTCATCGTTAGTCGATAATGATGTTAATCTTCTATCACGATTAATACGCGACCGAGTCTTATATTTTGCTAATTCTGATGCTTCAGTCGCGATCTCACATGCGTCCACAATGCATTGACGTAGATCTGTGACATATTGGTGACTAGATTTCGTAACCGTATTATCATCGTTTGTTATCACCAAATCATGTAAGATAGACATTGGTCCTCTTGGATTAGCCCCGAAAACTATTGAAATGGTGAGGATCAGGTTTGACGAGTAGGAACTTCTCTATACGCAAAGAGAACCGCTGGTATCAACCGGTCTCCCAATCATGGGGATAAACATTGTTGTTACTTTGCCCAACATCTATTTTAATGTAGAATTCCAGCGTTCTACAACTCCGTTTGATTGCGGATTTAATCTGGCACTCAATGTATGACGGATGTGAAGCACATCACAAATTTCCGAGAACATACCTGAAGTGAATTGCGTGCCATGATCTGACAGAAGCTCTTGAGGAAATCCGATACGTGAAAATATCGATAATAATGCATCAGTCACCGACATTGTTGTTATGGACTTAACAGGTATGGCTTCAGGCCATCTGGTGCATAGATCGATACACGTTAAGATGAAGCGGAATCCTCTGGATGATAACACCGGAAGAGGCCCGATTATGTCGACAGCCATCTTATAAAAAGGACGCACAGAGATATCTGTGGTCTGTAGGGGTGCAAACTGATGCGCACCCTTCCGTGCAACTCCCTGACAAACAGTGCATGATTTACAAAACGTTGCGACGTCCTTATGAACCCCTGGCCAAAAAAAATGTGCCATCAATCTATAAGCTGTGCGGGCAATCCCCATATGACCCGCAAAAGGAACATCATGTGCATTAGATAAAACTAGTGATCGAAATGACGTAGGTACTACTATTTGTCTGAGTACCGAAGAATAATTGTCAAAACAACGTATCAAAATATTGTCATGAAATTGATACCAATGTCTGGCATTATTTGTCTGTGTAATAGTTTTAGCCGTAGCTAAAGTGAATAAACGTCCCAAAGAAGAGTCATCTTTTTGTTTCCCAAAATCAAGTCACAGCAAGGCTGGTTGAGAACACATACACGAACTTTCCCAGTAAAGAATGGCGTGGTAATTGTTACGTCGGCCATGGGATATACCTCTACCGTGCCTCCGAAAGTTATGCATTTCACTGACGTTCCAGTGAAACACGACGGAGGGATTAACGACCTTCTTATCCCGACAGTTGTGCAACCCGTGTCCCTTAAAATTTTAATTGGAGTGTTAAACAAAAACCCATTATGTAAAGTGAGAGTACCAACACCGTCATAAGATGACAACACTGGTAAGACATGTCCACATTTAAGCCGTGGTGTAGCTCCAGGTTGAAATAACATCTTACATTCTGTACAATTATTAGAATTTTCTAAATCAACGTTACACGCATTGGCGTGATTATTGGTTGAATGAATGTCATTACTGACATTTCTATCTACCGTCTGACAAGCATTGGCCTGTGAGCGTGCTCTATTATGACTTCTAACGAAGTGAGATCTTCTGCGATCTGAAAAATTGTCTGAATGAGAATGTCCATTGTTGTCCCTGTCATAATGGCCACCCCGCGGTGACAAATTATGATTGTCAGTATATTTGTTGTGTGAATACTGGTTATTTCGATACCATTGGTTATTGTTATAATTGTTGAAATTATGCCTGTCTCTACCCCGTGAAGGTGAGCGATTATGGTAAAAATTATATTTACCCCTATAGGATGTGTGATTATTTTCTCTATGATTATATCGTCTATCCAAGTTACGAGTGCGCGATCTCCCGTGCGTCGCAGCACACGCAGTAGATGAGTCCCAGACTTTTGCTCTGCTCAATGACAAGTTTGGATGAGCAACGGAAAATTGTTGACCTAATTTTTCCATTTCCTCGATACTAGTCGGATTACGTTCTTGTAAGAATGATACAATATCCTGGTTTACCGAAGAAACAATTTTATCTCTTAATAAGAGATCACATAATCCTTCAAAAGTTTTAGGGATAGAAGCCTGTTCAACCCATCTTTGGAGACATAGTTTTATGGAGGAAACAAAATCCTCAAAATTTTTACCCTCTACCGGCAACATGGATCGAAACTTTTGTCTATAGCCTTCCTGATCCAGACCATATCTGCGTATAAATGCTGCCTTTACGACCTGAAAATCATGTCTTTTATCTTGGTCTATACCCAGATAGACCCCAACTGCATCACCTGTGAGGAGACCCAAAAAAACACCAGACCACGAATCTTTATCAATATTTAAGCAAGAGACTCTTTCCTGAAATCTTAATAAATAAAAACTTATATCGTCGTGAGGAGGAGAAAAGGGTGGTAGTCTTAAATTAAAATTAGGGGTTGTGATTGCCTTCTTCGATGAACCATTACTATCAGAATCATGGGAAACATGATGTTGTTGAAAACGAAGTTTCTCAACCTCAAAAGCTTTCTCCCTTTCAAATTTTGCCTCCTCGGCAGCAATTTCAGCTAAACGAATTGCCTTTTCATGTTCCATTTTCTCTCGTTCCGCAGCGATTTCTGCCATACGAATTCTTTCTTCCTTATTTGCTTTTTCTTGCACCATAGAAAATTCCCTTTCTTCTCTTTCTTTTTTCTCATTTCTTTCTCTTTCTTCTTTTGCCTCTGCTTTTTCATATGCAGTCAAAGCAAAATTTTTTAAAATATCACCTTCCATACTCAGTGCCTTTCCTTGTTTAATAAAATAGTCAAGAGTCGCCATAGTATACTAAGAAGTATAACTTTTATAAACAATAAATCAATATCTATGTTATCCTCTGCCTTACTTAGTCCATCACACACTGTATGGGATAGTGTGTCTGATTGGTGTAGTCACAATGTGAATATATATATTATATATATATATATATATATATATATATATATATATATATATATATATATATATATATATATATATATATATATATATATATATATATATATATATATATATATATAACTATATCACCTGCACAACTCACTTAGACGTGATATAATTATCGTGTATGATTATGCTTCTTGTTATCCACAAGAATCGTAGGATATATAACAAGCAATATTATTGTATTATAGTTGATCAATAAATAATGAATCATATGTATGCTGCAAAGGAAAATTATCACATGCCATGAATAACGAAAGACATGGATGGAAACAAAATAAGGAAACGACAAAATTGTAAGTAGTCAAAAATTCTAAGACAAAAAAAAAAATTAAAGTTTCCACCAGTAATAAACGAGACAAAACGACAAATCACTTTTACCATTAATGTAAATTTTACAAAAGATAGCCAGGAAAGACCCACGCCAGACTAAATTTCCAAACAAAATTGAAATTTAAAAAAAATACGACAAATCACAGCACAGCTAACACGCATGAAAGCCTTAATTTCAAACAGAGCGGTAATCACGACAGCACTAAATGCTGAATCCCTGAAAGAAATTAATGCAATCAACCTATAGAAATACGACACTGAAACGTAAAATGCCTCCTAAACAGTCGCCCGCAAGAGACAAAGAAAAGAAACATATAACACAAAAGAAGCGAGATTTGCCCAACAATGATAGGACCAACAACCATGACGTTACAAAAACATCAATTATCTGAATCGACCATGAGTATCCACTCCACGATGTAACTCCAATGCATCGTTCTACGCAATATCACATTGAATCGTTCACTAATTATTCAGTTAACTAGGACTCTTGGACATGAATTCAACGTCGAAAATGTCCGACCTTCACTCGTGTGAGACACATTGCAGAGATAGTGTCAATATATAATGATAGAGACGAAATGTTAATTTCCAACGAGTGACCGAATAAACTGATGAGGTGACCTTATCAATGTCCTAATGGTTTGATCTAGTACTTCCGAGTCCACTTGTCCAGCGAAACGACCTCCTCGTAAAATCCCAGATTCATATTTCTCCCGTGAAGATATTCGTCAGATTGGTATAGCATCCCTCTCATGGTAAATAAGCGTGAACGATTTCGTCATGGATATAATGTTTTTTTTCTGATCCTCAAGTAAGGTACCAGGTCTGGGCATGACCTAGTATACGAATATTGTAAATTTCATGTCTGCACAAAGTTGCATTCCAACAGCTGTCTCTGCATAAAATGTTCATTGTTGAACAGCGATAGATTGATCAAACTTCCCGATATTGTCCCAACAAAGGACTCTGTCTGCCAATAACTTGAGCAACCTTCAAATGTCCTTCAAATCCAACGGACGACAGCCTCCCATATCTGTGGTGGGGCGCTGTTTGAATATATTGTGGGTTCGTTTTTATTATTTCAGATAAATTGCTACCCCTGTCCACAGTTCAAGTATATGTTGATTATGTTAATGTATATTTGATTGCCCCGGCGGTTGCTCATAATAATGCTCGTTATTCTGTTACGTCCAGGGTGACCCAACGATTATAGTTTTATTCCATACTCAACAACATACATGTGGGTTCTTTAACTGACCCAATCACCAATGACGAACTAAAACAGTCTTCCTTTTTAACGAACTCAACATCCTTTAATAACATATATTCCTTGTAGCATACAGAAGCGTTCGTCAAGATTAATCCTTAATTACCAAACCTCATCAATACAGTATTAATCATATGCCAAGAGTATTCCTCCTCTTGTACAAACCACATCCATTTAGAAAGGTGAACACTTCGCAATATGTTCCCAATGGAACTTACAACAAAACACAGCGGCCACAAAGCTCAAGGTTTTTTCTTAACACCTTGGCCATACACATTATAAACATCTCTCTTCTCTCATTTTCCGGTGCGCTTTATTTTCAATATCCCAAATAGTGCCGCATTTATCAGCACTGACTCAAACTCAATAAATCCAACATGTGGTGTGCATGGGCAGACACCACATATTACATCCAGCCTCTTTTGAGTTTTCTTCCCCTGAGGGCGCCTGGCTGGTTGGATACGAATTTTAAGTTTAGATACAATGAGGCGATGATCAGTCCAGCATTCGGCACCACACATGGACTTGGTCACCCGGACATCTTGCCTGTCCTTCTTCCTAACAATTACATAGTCAATTAGGTGCCAATGCTTTGAGCGAGGGTGCATCCAGGAGGTCCTGTTGCGGGTAGGAAGTCGAAAAATGGTGTTGGTGACAAGGAGGTCATGTTCTGCGCAAGTCTGGAGGAGACGAAGTCCATTACTGTTACAGCGACCCACGCCGTACCTACCAATAGTGCCATTCCAGGAGATGTTATCTGAGCCTACTCTTGCATTAAAGTCACCAAGAATGATGAGCTTATCTGCTTTAGGAACTGATGCAATGACTGCATGTAGTTCTTCGTAAAACTTATCCTTGACATCATCCTGGTTTGTCATAGTTGGTGCATACGCGCTAATGATGGTGGCATGTTTTCTTCCATAGAACAGAGGGATCTTGACCGTCATGAGTCGGTCATTTATTCCCTTTGGGGGCCCCGCTAACTTGCTGACAATTGCTGTTTTGATTGCAAATCCAACCCCTGCTTCTCGTCTTTCTTCAGTTCCTCTTCCGCTCCAAAAGAATGTATAACCTGCACCCTTTTCGCAAAGTTGGCCCTCGCCTGCAAGTCGAGTTTCACTCAGTGCTGCTATGTCAATGTTGTACCTGACCAGTTCTCTCCCAATCAGGGCAGTTCGTCTCTCAGGTCTGTTTGCGTTAAAGTCTTTGTCAAGTAAAGTGCGCACATTCCATGCGCCTAGAATGAGGGGGGAAAATCTGTCCTTTCTTTTTCTTATATGTCGACCGCCGAAGTAGGGTACCCACCAACCGCGGTAAGCTGGTTAGGTAATGGTGAAGCAGGCAATGTTTAGGGCACCTTTTCTAGCCCCTTCCTCATGCCATGGAGGTGAGCAGTGCTTTCCTAAAGAGGGCTGCTCAGACACTCAGGGGGCTGCCGAATCCCACTGCTGCTCCGATCAGTGGAAGACGACCATATGGCCTGAGCCGCCTGTGTGTAGGTCTGCGACTACGACTGCCAGCGTACCCACGCCTGCCGCTTCGCCGCTCGCCCATCGCCACAGGACTTGTTGTGAGTGGATGGATGAATGGATGAAAGAGTGACTTGCGCGGTGATTTGGATTAAAGTGAGGAAGAGTTGCGCAATTCGTCGACCTCACTCTCTCGCCTGGGTCCATCTCAATCCAGTGGCAAGACAAGTCAAGACTGACTGTCATAACTGACCATGGGTATGGGCCCCTGAGATGACAGCCTTCAGCTGCTTATTTACCTGGTGCTCCTTTCGACGTTTTCTCCTCTCTTCTGCTTGTTGTTTGAGCTTCTTTTTGCCCAATCTGAGGTGGCGCCGTAAATAGCATCGCCACTTGGTGCGATCGGCAGTTTCATCCTCCCACGTTGCTGGATTTATGTCCAGTGCCCTCATGTCTCTCTTGCACACATCTTTGAATCTCAGCTGCAGTCGCCCAACTGTTCTTTTGTCACCTGCCAGTTGTCCGTAGAAGATATCTTTCGGGATGCGACCATCTTCCATGCGGCGGACATGGTCAAGCCAGCGTAGTCTGTGTTGTCCAGGCAGTGTATACATGCTTTGAAGGCCAGTACGTGACAACACCTCGACATTTGTCACTTTATCTTTCCACAAAATGATGAGGATGTGGCGTAAGCACCATAGATGGAAGGTATTTAGCCTTCTTTCTTGCTTAGTATAGGTCGTCCAGGTCTCGCTGCCATACAGGAGTGTGCTGGTGACGCAGGCGTTATATACCACGGCTTTGGTCTTCGTTGTGAGTTTGGAGCTTCCCCAAACACGCGATGTGAAGTGGGCAAAGATAGCTGCAGCCTTGCCACTGCGACAGTCAATTTCAGTGTCCAGTGATAGTTTGTCATTGATGGTAGACTCCAGGTAAGTGAAGTGGTGCACCACTGCCAATTCATAGTTATCGATAGTGATAACTGGTGCAGCACCCACATTTGTTTTCGTTAGACTTATAGTGAGGCCAAAGTCCTTGCATGCTTGTGTGAAGCGATTCATCAAGCTCTGAAGCTCCTGTTGGCTTTGATTGCCGATTGCAGCATCATCAGCGAATAACAAGTCTCTTATAGTGACCCTTCTGATTTTTGTTTTTGCCTGCAGCCTTGCGAGATTAAACAGACCGCCATCTGACCTAGTGTGAAGGCACATTCCTTCAGTTGCATCTCTGAAAGCATGTTTCAAGAGTAAGGCAAAGAAGATCCCAAAGAGGGTTGGAGCCAGAACGCAGCCTTGTTTAACGGAACTTCGTATGTCAAAGGGCTGTGATGTGCTTCCAGCATAGTGGACTGTTCCGTTCATGTCGTCATGGAATGACTTTATCATTTCTAGCAATTTAGCAGGGCAGCCTATTTTCAGGAGGATTTTGAAGAGTCCATCCCTACTAACCAGGTCAAATGCCTTTGTGAGGTCTATAAAGACGACATATAAAGGCCTTTTCTGCTCTCTTGATTTTTCCTGAAGCTGGCGGAGAGAAAAGATCATGTCTGTTGTTGATCTACCAGCTCGGAATCCACACTGTGACTCTGGAAATATGCGCTCAGCTAACTTGTGTAGTCGCATTAAGATGACTGGCAAAAACCTTACCAACAATACTAAGAAGAGATATGCCTCTGTAGCTATTGCAATCACTTCTGTCTCCTTTATTTTTATACAGTGTTACAATCTTGGCATCTTGCATGTCTTGAGGAATAGTTGTCTCTTCCCAGCACTGGCACAGCACCCTATACAGGGAATGTAATAGCGTGCTCTTACAGAATTTGATTAAATCAGGAGGAATCCCATCACTGCCTAGTGCTTTGCCAGAGGCCAAGCTATCAATGGCCTTGCTGAGTTCCTCTAATGTTGGTTCAGCATCCAGCTCCTCCATAGTTGGCAGACATTTGACAGCATCAAGTGCTGCAGGCGTGACGGTATTTTCTCTAGCATAAAGCTCAGTGTTCGACCCACCTCTCCATCTGCTTACCCTTATTGGTTAGCTTCTCTCCGCTGATGGTTTTTAGCAGTGCCATCTTACTCTTTTGGGGACCAAAGCTTTCTTTATACCATCATACATTTGTTTAATGTTGCCTGTTTGCGCTGCGGTCTGGATGCTCTCACTGAGCTGGAGCCAATAGTCATTTGCACAGCGTTGAGCAGTTTGTTAAACTTTGCTTCTCGTAGCCTTTTAGGATCTGTAGGGTTCTAGCACTCGGTGAACATTTGTATTCAATCGCAGCACTGCGCTTAGCTTCAATGACAGGTGTCATCACATCTGATGAAGCATCAAACCAGTCATTTGACCATTGTTTTCTTACCAAAGGTGGCAAGTGCAGTACTTTGAATGGTGTTCCGCAGGTTCTCCCAGTTCTCTGTAACAGTATCACCATGCTGAGGGCTACCGAGCACTTTCTTGAAGGTCGCGGTAAATTGAGCGATCATGACAGGGTCTGACACCTTGCTGGTATCAATGCGTGGTTTCCCTTCATGTCTGACACGATAGACTTTTCTTGGTTGTGCTCTGATTTTGCAGCAAACCAAGGAGTGATCTGTATCACAGTCTGCACTATGGTATGAGCGCATGTAGAGCACAGACCTGAGAAGTGGCCTTCTGACGAGAATCAGATCCCGTAGATGACAGTGCTTGGATCATGGGTGTCTCCATGACACCTTATGCTGGGGTTTTGTCTGAAAGTAGGTGTTGGCCACGCAGAGGTCATGATGGACACACAACTCCAAGAGCCGTTGTCCATTTTCATTCATCTTGTCAATACCAAATCTGAAACATTATCGGCACCCACTCTAGCTTTAATGTCACCAAGGAGAACAAGCTGTTCTTGCCTAGGTATGCTTTTGATGACTGCTGCTAGATTTTCGTAGAACTCGTCTTTAGCTTCTGAGGCAGAGTACAGACTAGGAGCATACACACTGACAAGGGTGATGGGACCTGCGCTACGGGGCGTTAACAGGCATTCTGATCCATTCTCACCTGGTTCAACCATTTTAGTTAGCGATTTTTTTACCGCAAAACCTAATCCGTGTTCTCTAGTTTTATTAAGGTCTTTCCCTTGCCAATAAAATGTGTAGTCCTTCTCGCATACCATTCCAGAGCCTAACAGGCGCGTTTCCTAAAGTGCAGCTATATCCACCTCAAGTCGTTTAAGCTCATCATGCTTCTATGATTTTATCTGTGATTTTACACAGTGAAATTTCACTTTCAGCCATAAAAAAGTAAATCGCGGTAAACCTTTTTTTTTATGCCACTGGTAAAAACACAGAGAAAATTTCATTAATCGGGTTGCGGACGTATAGGAGGACAAGGAAAATGTCAACAACTATAGAAACACAGGCTCAGAAAAAGGGTATATAAGCCGGTTTCACAGTTCCAGTACTTCCCGAAATCACATCAAGCACACAGTCCTCGAAGTACTGTTGTGTCTGAGGGTATGTCTATAAATGTATAGATCATTAAGTGTTACCTGCCCATCCCTGCTGAGATAGTAGACAGGTGATGCAATATTGAAACGGCAGTCATGTTGGTAAATTCTCATGTACCATACCTTGGCCGTGACAGATTAACACTAAAATCGCCCCAGAGTATTTGTTTAATCGCTGATAAGGTCAGGGTGCGTCTCCGCCAAGGTGGTAAAGAGACGGGTTTTGCGTGCTCAAGCGAGAGATAACAAGATTACTTGTCTGTGAGACACCTTATGGACAGACCATAAATGACATAATCGTTTCCTGTCCAACTCTCACGAAGACATTACTTTATACCAAAGTAATTAGTTGTTACATTTGAAACACATTGTTGTACGAGTTTACAGATGTGTTCGTGAGTTTGCAGGGCAGGCAATCGGATGTTTTATTACCATATATGGGAGAGGTGACCTCTACATTATACACAGAAATTATTCCATGTCGGAATATTTGAATTTCCCCACAAGACACGCATGTTTGAAAACGATTGACGTTCTGATTAGCCTCATAACAAACAAATGCGGGGGCAGACTTGCAATATAATCTGACAATTTTTGCAAGTCTAGTTCACTGTGAGAAATCGCTTGCCAAGACGACACAACCAGACTGCCAGAAGTTAGAATTCAGAATTCCATTTATCAGGCCGGACTTTTTATTGGAGTATTTTGGAAAGACTTACACAGCCCAGGAAAACTCTTATCATTTTTAATAAGGAACTAGAATCTGAGGAAACTGAAACACACGGAGTCAAAGAGGGAATCTATTATTAAAATAACGGTCCCCCAAGTACACGTGTAAGAGGCCGAATCAAGTGACTTTATTCATCTGCGCACAAAGTCTGTGAGCCAGGATTGGCTTGTTGGTGGTACCAGTTGAGGGTACTATCTCTGGAACAAGATGGGAACAGTGGCCTGAGCTTTAAGACGAGGGACCAACTTCATAGACACTCCCTGACATTTCTGGGAACGTGCTGCGCCCTAACAACCTTGACCAGCGACGACCGTGATCAGTCTACCAAGAACCAAATCATCAGCAGCAGCAGAACCTACCACTGGCAGATAAGTAAAACCAATAAGCTGCCATGTGAACTCCTTTACAAACTTTCATCCCATCATAACAGTGGTGACAACTTTCTGTTAAATCATTATTCAAATTTTATAAAACCTTTGTTAAACCTAAATGATTATTAAATTTGTTATTTGTAATTATACAAATTTAACTTCGATTTAATCATTTTAAATGTACAGCATGTTTGTCTCAGTCAATTTACTAAATACGCTCTAAACAGAGCTATACCGTAATAATAAGAATTCCACTGAGTAAATCAGGGTGGGGGCTTGACGAGCTGAAATTAATAATTGCTTAATTCTTCATAAAAGGCTGCAGACCGATATAAAGTTAACAATTGCCCTGCCAATGCGGCATTATTCTTGACTTCGGAAATATCTTATGAATACTCCCTTGAGATAGAAGTATCATTATCCTTCTATCTACAACTGTGCCAAGAGTAATCTTGTGCGAAGGTAGACACCTTTGAAGGCCCATACGATACTCTTGAGTTTTGGCCACTGTTGGGCCACTACTGCAAAGCAGGGGAAGCAATCCATGACATTAAGTTTATAAAATATCTTAGTGTCATGTAAACTGATGTAATATTTAAAATTCATGTTATGATTAATGTCACATGATGATGATGTCAGTGTAATACAGATATCGAGCAAATATTGTAACGATGATGCTGTCAGTATAATACAGACATAGAGCATATGTTGTAATGATGATGATATCAGTGTAATACAATTATCAAGCGTATATTGTATTGATGATGATTACACCGATGATGATTATGGTCTGTGTGTGTGTGTGTAAGCAAATGATAAAGTAAGAGGGGTTGTTTGCGTGAACAGTAAATTGCGTAGGCCTGTGTGTATGTTAAGTGCGAATGAAAAGTGGTCAGTCTGGTTTGTACGTGAGTTTTCCTTGTGCGGATTGTGGGTCAAAACACGGGAGAATAGTTCAAGGTGCGAGGTGGTTAGTTTTGACTGGAAGGTAAACTGGGAGGTTGCGTGTAGAGCGAAGAAGATGGCTAGATGTTATGGCTGAATATTGTTGTTTAATTCTGAATGAAGAATTACGAATTATTATCCTGGATATTTGTATTTCATATAATGTTTGTGTTTCATGACATTTCCGTAATACAGTGCTCAGTTTGGGACTAAATTTCGGTGTTGATTGGTTTACTCAGGAATGGATGTGTCAATTATGGTGTAAGAAGATAGTAAGCATCTTTGAGGATTAATTAATGTGACAGCATGCATCACCCAGCATGTGTCATTCTGGGGGCTCGTCCGGGATATGTACAACATATTTCAACATTGAAAACCTACCCGCTTGCCACATCTTGTGAAGTATCAGTAAACATTCTTAATTCAAGAAAATCTACGCTGCTTGCCGCATCTTGTGAAGTATCAGTGAACATTCTTCATTTAAGAAAGTTGACGCTGCTTGCCGCATCTTGTGCAGTATCAGTGAACATTCCTACTTCAAGAAAGTCTACGCTGCTTGTCACATCTTTTGCAGTATCAAGGAACATTTCTAATTCAAGACATCCTTACGGTAGAGTCTACGACGCTTGCCACATCGTGTGCAGTGGAATTGATCATTTGAAAACCAAGGCATCATTACAGCAAGATGAGTCGTCATTACAGCTCACTGCCTCCTCCCTTGTGCATGAGTACTTCTAGACAGTGAAGTCTACACCGTGTACTAGGCAAGGCACCATACAGTGGCAGGCTGCTAAACAGATAAGTCATTTTTGTGCTATCATTGCTCTTGTTCGTGCATACCACACTGTTGGCATTCCTGTCTTTACCTCATCTGTTGCTTGTTGTTATTGTGCGTAACGTACGTGTTTGCTTAAATTATGTTTTAGATTCAATGTTTAGTCTTCTTTATAGAGGAACTGATGTTGAGTTAATCTATTAGGATTTTGTTAAAATTAATCCCTTAAGGGGCCACATCTGTGTTGGATCGGGTAATATGGAGCGCTCTGAGTGATTTCTTTTAACATAATACACGTTAGTTGTGTTGGTTTAGTTCGTAGAAAGCGTTGCAATCGTATAAAGCCTCTTTCTTGTCCAGTTTAAATGTTGTATTCTTCAGTTATTTTTCTTACTATCATTGTACATAAGTTCTTTTTTTAGTCCCATTGTGGTTGGTTGTCTTTCAGGTTCAGTGTTGTATATAAATCTATATTTTCTTTTTATTTATTTTTTCTCTTCTTTTCTGTACGTTATTATCCACCACCAGCCTGCTAGTTCTCGTTGTCCGTATTGAAGCGCCTGTTTTCTTCATCCATCAACTGTGTCATGAATATCGAATATTTCGCTGTATAGTTAGTAATTCGTATACATACTGCCGTTTGCAGAGCAGTTTACCTTGTATAAATATAGTTTTTTTCTGGTTTGGGTAACCTCAATATTAGTCGAAGGCAAGATGGCAAGAGTCAGGGACTTTACTGATATGGGAAAACAGTTGGACAAAACAGGCCTCGAACTGGAAACATGAGCAATGGAACAATTCAAAGAGGCAGAGGCAGAAATAAAGCGAAAACAGGATGAGGAACAAAAAAAAAGATATGATGAAAGACTGTTAAAGAGAAAAGAAGTTGAGGCAGCTACCAAACAAAGGGAAGTTGAGGAAGCTACCAAACAAATGCTTTAAAGAAATTAGAATTAGAAGCTTCTAGTCATGAGTCCTATGGTAGAGAGTCCTTGGGGAAGGAACCATTCCATACATATACATTACAGTTACCAAATTTTACAGTCTCTTTCAACTTGATCGACATGTACCTAGAACGCTTTGAAGGAAAGATGATTTCACTGAAGATAAAGAAAGAACAATGGAGTTCCATGTTATGCGATCTGCTCACGGGGCAGGCGTTACAAACTTTTTTTTATTACCTGTAAATGACCGGCTCATCTATGATGTTGTAAAAGAAGCATTGCTTCACAAATACCGTCTCACTTCACATGGTTATTCTATGCATTTTAAAAACGAGAAACCCAGTAAAGATCAGGATTTTGGCAACTTTATCGTTAACATAAAACTAGCATTTACACGCTGGATAGATCTATCTGGGATCAGTAAAGATTTTGAAGGCCTCAAAAATCTCATCTTGAGAGATAAAGTCCTCTCGGCCTGTAGTTTGGACTTAGTTGCATTCTTTCAAGAACGTGACCCAAAGAATCTTGACACCATGTTAGAGCTAGGGAGGCAGTATATGACTGCCCATCCTGGGAGGTCAGTACATAAGGAGGTGGAACCTGAAAATTCTCCAGTATGTTCTGCAAGGGAAGTAAACAATGCACCATATCGTAGACCACGATTTGATAATGTGAACAGACAATACGACAGGAGGTAAAGATTTGATAGGACATTTAACGATTCCAGACTGCGTTATTCCCTGCCCAAGCATTTTCCTCAGCGTAGGTCAGATAGCTCTAAATAGGGGTGTCATAGCTGTTGTTCCTGGTGCCACGCATCCAAATTTTGTGACAAATCAGGTCCAAGCTCTACTAACACACCACCATCCAGCCCAAATGGAAGTCCAAGGAATAATTACCGTCATGAAGCTCACTGTTACCTTTGTAATGCAACGGATCATTTACAAAAAGAATGTCTGACCAGGAAGACAGAGCATGCAAACGCTACATCGGTATTGGAAACATTTAACAGTGAAGATTGTCTAGGTTGTAAGCCTTTATTCAAACCTAACGGTAAGCCGATACTGATCTGTGGTCACGCTTTGCCTGTGTTGTCATCGATTGAGGAAGGGGCAGTTTGACTTTAACCTTTGGTAGCCAAATTAGTAATGTGCTACGAGAACTGGATGTACGACAATTAGAAGACTTCGCTGCATTGACGAGTTGTGTCTACTGGGAAAACTGCCAGATGTGTTACCTTGGAGGCAAGTAGAGTACTATTCCATACGGTTATCGAAATAGATACCCCTTTCATTACAGTTCACCAAATCCTCGACTCTCCAGTCGCAGATTTCAATTAATTATAGGCATTTACCAAAAGTGCAGAACGCACACAGCAAGATATAGAAACTGAATCAGAACACTCACACTGAAGCATAACGCAGTCACTAAGGGCACATGGAGTTTCCATATAAATGTTATAGGTAATATGAAAGCCTAACAAATAAAATTAATAAAGAAAAGAGCAATGGTAAATAACAGTGCTGTCACAAAGAAGGTACTCGAAAATCATCTATTTCTGCTTCGTCTGCAAAAGCATTGCTTCACAAATTACCGTATTACTACCCGCTTTCTTCAATGAAACGTCCTATTTCTAAAAAAACATGAGAGGCACCCTGCGTAATGATAAATTAATTTTAACATTAATTTTATCTGCGTTACCAACAAAAACTAGAACATGGACAAAGGATAAAGAGAGAGATCTGGAGATCAGTGAAAATTTTGAAGGCAAGCAACAATCGCGATACACAATTACTAGATCACGCGTGTAAGGCTACAAGCCTAACTCGGACGGGACAGTGATAAATTCACTACCTTCCCAGAGTTAGGTTTTACTCATAAAAAATCGCATTGTTCAAAGATACGTAGATGGGTTTTACGTTTGAAAACATTTCAAGTACCCAGACAGCCATCTTCGAAAACAAGGGTAGAAGGAATTGCATATTTTGAACGCAGCCACGTAGCTTTTTAAACCATGTTATTTGGGTTTCTTAGGGCCTTAGCGCTTGCTGACAAAAAGAATATGTAAAAACGTTACCATAGTCCTGGAAATTCATAAGTACATAAAATAGTGGGAATGCCTGACAAATAAAATCATTTCTGCCATAAAATTTTTTTATAGGGAAGTAAAAAACCTTACGTTACAGAAATAGCCACGATTTTAACTCCAAATTGTTGGAGCGCAACAAATGAAAGACTAACCACAGAGGTCGTATAAGATTTTTCGTTGTTAGGACATTGAAAAGGGTATTTTTTTCAAACACTGTCGAAACGTCCTCATGCCCAGACTCGCATATTCACTTAGGAGCGTTAGTTCGAGATAGTGCAAAAAATATCTATAATAACAGTGCGTGTCATAGCTGTTGTGGTTAAATAAAAGCCTGGAACATAAGCAGATCCAAATTTTGTGCCAGTAAAATGTGCCAAATTCATTGCTAATCAACGTATCTGTGTCCAGCCCTAAATTGTGGTAAGCTCCATTCAGGAATTTTAATGAAAATTGAATGTCATTGTTAAGCTCACTGTTACCTGTTGTAATGCAAACAGGATCAAGCCTTTGCTCCAAAAAGAATGTCTGAGGGAAGTAAAACAGCATGGATGCAAATAGTACACTGACATCTGGATGATTGACTAGAAAGAAATAATGCTGGACAGTGAAGAGGCGTGTCCATAGGTTTTGTAATGCTTTATAAAGTTACGTATTTCAAATGAAGTGACAGTTGGCCTAACGCTCTGAACTCATACTGATCTGTGATCCTTGTTTGCCTGATCAGTTGTCAAAAAAAAGAGAGTATGAGGAAGTAGAGGTACACTTTTGATTTCACACCGAGGTCTTGGGTACCGAGCAGCACCTGGTCAAAGCTTTGCTGAATCCAGTGGTTGTCGGACGATTGATACTCCTTGGTGGCTCTTTAGCTAGACACTGAGGTGTACCAGAGCCCAAGTAATTGAGCTACGAGGAGTCCTTTGGTACCTGAGCCATCACGTTCATAAGCATTTGGGCCTGCGAGTTTATGTCTCACTGGGAAAACTGCCAGATGTGTTTACCTTTGGAGGCAGGAGTAGAGTACTACAATACCCCCAGCGGTTATCGAAATAGATACCCTTTTCATATCAGTACAGTTTACACGCATGCGTCCTCGACTCTCCCATCGCAGATTTAATTAATTATAGGCAATTTACCAAAAGTGCAGAACTTGTACACAGCAAATTGATATATTCCTAACTGGAATCAGCAACACTCACTTTACGACCTTTGTTCGATTTTGCTGAGAAAGCTGATATTAAACACACTAAATCAGCAAGATATTGGTTTCAATTAAAAAATGAAAAACTAACCAGATGTTTTGCCAAAAATCATTCTCAAACGCGGCAAATTGTATTGCCTAGTTCACTTAGGACTATGCTGCTTAAAACCGCACATGAGTGCCCGTTCTCAGGTTATATGGGAATAGCTAGAACCACACATAGAGTATTATCACAGTTCTATTGGCCAGGTTATAATAAAGACATTCGGGCATATTGTCGTTCGTGTGTGATGTGCCAAAGTACTTTTCCCAAAGGCACGGTCCCAAAAGCATCATTGCAGGTTACAGACATATCTAACAGACCATTTAAGAAACTTGCTATAGATTTTGCAGGTCCCCATTCCATAATGTCTGACAGAGGGCATCGCTACATTCTTACGGTGGTAGCTCTTTGTTCTAGATGGCCCGAGTGAAAGTAATCACTTCCGCGGCTGTAATAGAAGCTCTCCAAATGTTATTCAGTAGGTTCGAGTTTCTGGATGAAATATTATCCGATACACGGACACAGTTCATATTAGACTTGAGCAATGAAAGAGAACAAGATAATAAAGGGGTGTCACCACTAGAACCCTTAAATGCAGTTTCTACTCAAGGTCCTGTGAGTCTTGTGAGGGATTTCAGTCCTACCAGATATACCATTCAACATCCCATGGAGCATGCGTCTTCGGCAGACATAGGCTACGCCCCACTGTCGAATGTCATCAGCACAAGGTCTTTCCATGTATTCTTTGTCATTTTGGTTTTGATTGCGTGTCCACTTTTCCAGATGTGCTTGAATAAGTAACTGATTATTTTATCTTTGGTATTCCAGAGCTGGAACGGTGGAGTCCTCTTCTGAGCAATTTTTCTGCTAATGTTTGTCGGATCCTAGTCGTTTGCTCCTTATTAGTGACCTTGTTATGCCATTTTGGTCTTTATCATTTTCGAAGACTAGCAATGCAGGGAATCAGTTGTTGTTTTATAGTTGGTTTTGAGGTTCTTCGTGTTTCAGAAATATACGTGGAAACTGACTTAACATTTGAGTTTTGGGTTCTGGTCTTTAGTGCACACTGGATTTCTGTTGATTTTCATGTAGTTACGAGTGAGTTGAATTCTCGGTCTTTGTATCCTGACGTTGGAGTCACTATTGGTCCATCCAATGCTGTCTATACGGCTGTCAAGCTGTTGGTACGATTCTACATCTCGTGGAATTGGGTCATCAAATGCAATCTTGATAATGTCTCATGCATTTATTGTTATTATCCTTTACCACATTTGCATTCCCCGGCTGTTAGTATTGGTTACTATCATCTGGTATTTGATTCGCAGGAGGATGCCATATTGCGTGATATGGACGGATGAGTGCGATGTAGGATTAAAAATAATAAAACGTATTTTTTTCAAACATCCAGTTTTGATACTGCCTAATGCACTTCTCACATTTGTCCCCAGGACGGATGCGTCTTCTATGGGCAATGGAGGTTGCCTAATGCAAGAACACCATGATATTCTGCATCCGGTTTTATATACAAGTCGGAAATTATTACCAGCAGAGACTAGAGGTGTTACCATCGAGAGAGAATGCATAGCCATTGTGTGGTGTGTTGCTAAGCTTTCCAAGTACCTGATGGGAGCTCATTTTTTTTTTCTCAACAAAGATACATTTTTCATGAGACAACCTTGGATGATATTATGTTATGCTAATTTACCTGTAACTAGATGTAATACACTCTTTAATTGTTCCAGACATTTGCCTTACTCTATGAGAAAACTGTGTTTTCTTCTGTCACATAATGATGATAATGGTCAATGTGTATGTGGGAGTGGCAAATAATAAAGTAAGAGAGGTTGTTTGCGTGAACAGTAAATTGTGTAAGCCTGTGTGTATGTTAAGTGCGAATGAAAACTGGTCAGTCTGGTTTTCGTGAGTTTGCCTCGTGCGGATTGTGGGTCAAAACACGAGAGAATAGTTCAAGGTGCGAAGTGGTTAGTTTTGGGCTGAAAGATGATTTGGAAGGTTGCGTGTAGAGCGGAGAAGGTGGCTAGATGTTATGGCTGAATCTTGTTGTTTAATTCTGAAGGAAGAATTACGAATTATTATCTTGGATATTTGTATTTCATATAATGTTTGTGTTTCATGACATTTCCATAATACAGTGTTCAGTTTGGGACTAAATTTTGGTGTTGATTGGTTTACTCAGGAATGGATGTGTCAATTATGGTGTAAGAAGATAGTAAGCATCTTTGAGGATTAATTAATGTGACAGCATGCATCACCCAGCATGTGTCAATTAACATTGATCTACATGTCTTTATTTTGCCTTTCCACCTGTTACGGTATTTTTATTGGAGTCATCTGCTATGGTTGGCAGTGTGCAATTTTTTAAGGTGACAGCATTTAATATAATTTGATGTTAGTAATTCATGGTCTGCTGAACACTATGTACACGATCGAATTATGACGTGTTAGCGTTGATAGGTCATGCTTAGATACGAGACCTTTTTTACGTTGACCGTCAAGCTGTGAAGGCGTGTCCTATATCCTTCTAGTGTTGGGCATTGTATTGCCGCATATATATATATAGTTACTTCGAAGTAAGGACTCAGGGTCAGTCCAAAGTTATGTGAAAGAGATGAAATGATAAGGTTAGTATATAACCGAATTCAAGGAAGGATTATAAAAGTCCTTAATATTTATATTCGCCAGACTCATACGCTCACTGTCGGCTGTTGGAATCCCCAACTGCGCGTGCATATAGCTATGCTGTTCTGTCTACATTAATTAATTTATTGGACACGGACTGATACTAAGATGTATTGATTTAACGCTCACATGAATTGTATACGTATTATAAACAATGCTCGTGATGTCTTCAGATGTTTTATCGTAAATAAATGTCGGACTCAAATCAAGGACTTACCACGTTAATATTGTACAGGTTGATTCATCATGTTATATTACTATTTATTATTCAGCACGATGAACTCTTAGATATAGAAGTTAATAATCCACAATACGTCCAACGAAGTTCGAAAGGAACTGAGATTGTAATTGAATTTAATTGCTAACCGATGAAACAAGAATCAATGACCTTCAATATGGTATTTATAATAACCCATGAACATACACAATCAAACGATGAAACACGCCTCGATGAATGCAATCAACCTGTATCACCACCCCCAACTGAAGATGGCCTTCCACGAAAAATATAACCAACAATCCTCAACAGCACTGACTCAGCTAGTTAGTACTTTTCAGGACAAATCTTTCTCAGGACTACACAATGCTAGCAATAAAAGCTTACAGCCCTTTTTTAAGACTTGGCTTTTAAAGCTGTTGTAGCACAAGAAAAATGTACATTTTATAATGGGAGATCACTTTGGCATAACTAAATGCCAAAGGGAAATAATTATGGGGATACTCATAAATTTTTTGAATGATGAATAACCCTTCAATGTGTTTTATTGTTTGCATGACATACTCCTGAAAATGAAGATTCTGATCGATAGTGGCCAGTTAGTCCCTGGAGGGACATCCTAAACTTCAGATTACATAGCCTGGTTCATGTGTTTCAGGTTTAGATATCAGTGGGACAAGACACAGAATGTTTGTGAATTGAGACACTCTTGCAGAGTGGAGCAACACAGCATGCTTGGCAGAAGCTTAGCGACTTCATGTGAATAAAGCCCCACAGGAAGTCAAAGCAGTATACAGCTCCAGAACTGACTGCTGAAGCTTTTTCCACAAGACAAGTGTAAATTATATGAGAACCAAACAAAAAGTCATCAAGGTCAGACTGTGTTTTAAATGATGAACAAGGGCAAACTGACAATTTATTAACTTTCCAGCTTGTGAATATTTTTGGTACAATATAACCATCTGTAATTTTTAACTATACATATATTAATTAGTAAAGTGTATTGTTTCATTTTTTATAAATTGCAGTTATTAATTTTCTTTAATTCCAGTTATTTGTTTGTTGTGTGGATTTCAAAAGAATATGTGAAATTTAAATTGGTAGGGAATAAATTATCGAGCTGCATTCACATTACTTATCAACACAGACATCTTTGAAGCATAGAACAGATCTAGCGAGAAGGTGATTTACTTCACAGCTCTATACTACTGCTATCATCTAGATTTGTGTGGTTAACTATCTGATCTGTCTGGTGCCATCCTTACCTCTAGTTCACCAGTTCTCTTCTCT
Source organism: Oreohelix idahoensis (assembly GCA_024509875.1). Taxonomy (NCBI): domain Eukaryota; kingdom Metazoa; phylum Mollusca; class Gastropoda; order Stylommatophora; family Oreohelicidae; genus Oreohelix; species Oreohelix idahoensis. The sequence goes on along the minus strand of JAMPIV010004832.1, from coordinate 106,895 downwards.
ATTTTCTAGGAACTACTTAACTATCTACCATCCATCTTGCCACAATGTAGAATGCAGTAAAACATTTCTATTTTCATAAATGGGTGTTTGCCCTCAAAAGAATGATTCAAATGTTGTGACATGGCCACAATTTGGAACTGACGGACAGAACCAGATAACTACCAGTGGAACAAGAGAAGAGAACAAGATGTTTGGTATTGGATAAGAAACATAATAAAGGAAATCCAGTAGATCGCATTACAGGACAGTTTTTGTTCTGGAACCAGGTAAGAGAAAAGGATAAAAAAAAAAACACGAAAAAGGTCATTGGAGATAGACATGAAAATAAGACACAGAAAGATCTTGAGCAGATGGCACAGGATAGGAAGGTCTGGCATAAACTTACTGTAGACTTATGCTTCACAAGGAGCTGATAGATAATAAATGAATTATTCATGTTCTCACCTGTAATGTCATCTAAACTCAGCAAGTGTGCATTCAACTTCTTTTCTCTTTTCACTCCTTACGGAGCATGTAGCCACTGCTGCAGTTAGCTGCCTAGCAGGAAACCTGTATCATAGCACTCAGGTGCTCTTGCAGGGGTGATTTCTGTAGCAACTCGTCTTACATAGGTGAGATTACAAGTGCCATGCACGACCTTATATTAGTCTCATGAAATAAATGAGAGAACAGTAGTTTTCTTTCCCCTCAGCGTCCCAGGGAATTACATGGGGCAAGATGAGTGCCTTAAACAATTTTAATTCTTGAATGTGTAATAAACTGTTTATTGAATATGAACACTGACCTCTCAGGACCGCATCCATAAAGAAGACGAACACAAGAAGTTGATTCCTCATTTTATGGTACTGGTTAATACCCGGTACTGAAAATAAAAAGGTGACATAAATATATGAGTACATAAACTTTAAATAAACACTAATAATCTCTAATATAAAACAAATAAATCACAGTTATACATTTTCATTGACACTACAAGAAATTTGTAATATATTTTTTTAACCATAAAAAAGCAACAAAGAATTAGCATACACAGGAGAAAAGTTTATTTTCTAATTTCTCTATCTCCTTCTTTAACTATTTTTGTATCTTTTTCCAAAAGTGAAACCATTACTGCTCTGGCAAGTGTAGACTATTGTCAGATTTTTGGCCCCAGGGAAACTGACACGCGTAGAGTTGTCTGGCCACTGCTCAGGGATAGAGTAGCCAAACAAGAGTGGCCCAATATCCTTGTGGCGAAACATGCTGAGAACTCAGTATTGCATACTAAGCAAGAGAGAATCATTTGAGCTCAAGACTTACTTCTGGCCTTTATCTGGTTGGCTGGTTGCAAGAGGCTCTCACAATGGATAGATGATATGTGGAGGTAGCTAGGAAGAGACTGTGCTGGGTGTGATGACTTCTTGGGAGATCCTAGAATCAGAGCACAGAATTTTAGCCCGGCATATCTGAGAAGCCCCCCTTGTGTGGTGAGGAATGCTCAGTATGCCAACTCTCTATTCCTGCTTAGCTGAAACTAGATGTGAGGATCCTTTAAATGCTTGCCAAACCAGGATAGAATATCTGGGAAAGAAACTGGAACTCATAACTTCAACTCAGTAAGTTTCAGAATGGCAGAAAAGCCACAAAGAAAAGTGAAGATCTACAAAGTAGGAAATGCCAAAGATTCTTCAATTTGACATTGGCTGCGAAAGAGCGACAAGCTCTGTAGCGCTAGTTAAACAATAAGAGTCAGATTTTGTGGCATATGCGATTGGAAGAACTAGGTCAGAACTTTAGTCTGACACATATCAAAATACTTTTTTCATTATTTTGTATATATTAGTTCATATAGGAGTCCTGCTAAAGATCATTTCAGACAGGAAGAACTTCCTTTGAATTGCAGCATGCAACTGAGATTGAACGTGTTTTTGTGTTTGGATATTAATTTCTGATTGTTTTAGTGCATGTTTCATAAGATAAAATGGCCATGCCCACTACTTCTGGCAGACCTCTTAGATTAACTTCAGATCAAGCTAGGAAGTTATTTGAAGACATTTTAGGTAGTGATATTAATTCAGATTGTAGCAGTTATTCAAATAGTAGCTAACTTAGATTTTCAGCAGGAGCCTGATTTCGAGTCATCTGACCCTGCGGATGATAATGGAAGATCTTATGTCGACAATGAAGTTATGGAGACAGGACCATGTATTCAGACTGGAATAAAATCAACTAATATGTCTGAGCCAAAAAGAAAAAAAAATTAGGAGGGATGATAATTTTGAATTTGTAAACTACACCAAAACTGCGGTTTGGCATTCAGTGGAGACTAGAGAAACTAAAGCAAATTTTACTTTCTACCAGACAAGACAGAACATAAATCCAGCTCTGTATAGTTTGCAAACACCTCTTGAATTTTTAAAATTGTACATGGATGATGCTGTTGTTAGCACTTTAATAACCAGCATTAATGCCTATGCTGCGAAAGTTGTTGAAACAAACAACCCACCTAGAAAGTATTCTTTATTTGCTTCATGAACACCACTCACTTATTATGAATGGCTCAAGTTTACAGCTGTAATCATTGTGATGGGACTAGATCGAAGACCAAAAATCAAGGACTACTGGCACACCGCAGGAAATTTTTATACACCTTGGTATCATGAGAAGTTTTCGAGAAACTGTTTCCAAACTATTTATCACAGCATGTTGCATGTTTGTGAACCAGAAAATCAGGACGCAGTTAAATTTGAGCCATTTGTTGAGATAGGTAAAGGATCCTGTTACATGCCCATTGAGGCATATTGGGAATATGGTGTTAGGCCCATATTTTCTCGACCGTTGGCACACTAGGGGTGATGTGGTCAGCATCACGCCGGCCACCTTAACCTTCCCAGAGTTGCTCTGGTACCCAATTGGGGCTGGGTCAACCCAGGAGCCGTTTGTGGCCTAAAAAAATCCCACCTCATCTGGGGATCAAACCATGGACCACTGAGCTAGGAAGCCAGTGCACTAACCACTATGCTACCGCGGCTCCCATTTGTTGAGATGCTGTTGATAACATTCCAGAATGCTTACTACCCATTTGAAGAGGTTTGTATTGATGAGATAGTTATAGGATGGAAAGGTAGGTTTAGGCACAAACAGTTCAATGCAAGCAATCCCCACAAGTATCATATCAAAACACTTGCACTGTGTGATTCAGATACAGGCTATGTTTTCAATTTTTTATGGGAAAGAATATGGCCTATGATCCTAGTCTGCATCCCAGTTCTGCTCATGCCATGAAAGTATTTGTTGAGAGACACAGGGAGAGGCCATTGTTGAGCTATGGCTATGAATAACCTGTGTAAATTATATATTCTTTTCCCTTTTCTAATGTTTTGAAACTTCCAGTATTGACATGCACGTGACTTTTTTCATTCTGTTAAATTAATTATTTTCTTAGGATTTAATGAAGAAATAATGTTTAAACATTGTATGAACATTTTTGTGTATGACATTTTGTGTTTTCCTATGGATATTACTTGATGTTCATAAGGGAAGCAGTTACAGAACGAGGTACTGTATATACGCAAGTAAAGTCGATCTGACTATAAGTTGACCCCTAGACTTTAGGATATAAAAACCATCCAAAATGAAAGACCCAATTATAAGTCTAATAAGTTTTTCGTCAATTCTGAATTGCATTGAAATTTCCTTAGCTTTCTGCACTTTTTTTTCACTTTCAGCTTAACCATTTCCAGTTTAACCTTTAGCACGCTGCGGTCGACATATGTCAACCGAGGTATAGCACGCTGTTGTCGACATATGTCGACTGCAGCGTGCTACGTTTTTTAGCATTAGAATGTGTGTACACATGATCTCACCCCCGGATGTTAAGTTTTAAACTTATCTGAGAGAGAGTTAGCTTCCGTTTCCGATATTTTTTAGTAATGGGTGCATTAGCGTTTATTTTCTGTGAATTTCTTTAATCGAAATGAATCGGCATCGAACACGCGGCCATTTTCGCTCTAATTTTATTGGATTCTGACGCCATGCAGTGGGGATGAGATTTTTGTCATTATATGCGCTAATATCGGTTCTCAGAATATGGTTGATGACAGAGATGGAAACGAAAGTAGAATGTCATTGCTAGTATGTAAAAGTTTAGGGGTTAGGATTAGATTTATCGGAAAGATTTAGGGTTACGGCCGAATGTCACTGCTGACATGGGCGTTTGTTGCTTTGCTACTGATGATGGGTGTAACGAAAAGATCGTCATTTGATTTGTAATGGTCAAATGACTTTCATTGAGATGCAAAAGATAATTGAGATATGGACACTTCGTATGTTGGTTATTTTTTTTTTTTTTTTAATTTGATAAAAACATTGAATGAAGTAGCAATTTTATATCTGAAAGATACCAGCGGTAAGGGCAGGGAGAAACACTGACTAGTTTAATAAAATTTTTTGACTCGAACATAAGTCGGGGGTACGTTTTCTTAAGGTCCAAAAAAGGGAAAATTTCTCTACTTATACGGTACGAATATTTAATTTTTTTTTTTTTTACCTATGTCATCTTCTTATTCAGCTTCTATTTTCCCTTACACATCTAATAATTTTTATTGACAGAATTGTTAATTATGCACTAGATGCAGTTACTAACAATCATTATAATATATAACAACCACAACAACCATGTGTAAATAATATACATCTGCTTGTGACATTTTGAAAGTTTACCCTTAATATTCTCCTGGGGAATAATTCTAGAAGAATTTGAGTATATATTTTTGTTCTAATTGTTCATCGCCTAATTCTTTCAGCCTCCATTTTACCTTGGATAATTAATACTTTTTCAATAAAAGCTTTTATACTTGCTGCACTAGAGTAATGTACAACATTTACCTTAATTTTCATGTACAACAATGGTATTTATGCACATTAACATTTTTTTTTTAAATATTTGCAAACAACTACAATAAACACACACTAGGCTGGCCATTTCTGTTTGGGACAAACCCACTTTTTTGTTTGGTACTGAAAGAGTTAAATGAATAAAGTGGGACGTGTTTTTGAAGCGGCCTTAAAAAAGAATTCACAGAAGCAGTTATAAGGGGTAATTTTAATGAATTCTAAAGCTAACCTTCACCTTAACCCTAACAACTTGGGGAGGGGGGGGGGGCATGTCTGGATGGTATCAAAGAACACGCCCCACTGTTGTTCATTTAAACCGTTCCACTTAAACATCAAGTGAAAAAAAATAGAGAATTACGAAATTTCAGATAAAAGGGTCTCGTCTTATAGTAGATAATAATTAGTGTATGCTCACTAACATAGTCAACAGTTGTCGAGTTTTGAGTAAAATAATAGTGGTAACAATTTTTTTTTTTTTTAAATATTAATGATGAAAATATCCCGTTCAACCTCTGATGGGTTATAATTAGGATATATAGGCCTATTGTTTTCAATTCCAAATAATATGAACAACTGCCAATATGGGAAAGTGGGATCACACTTGTTAAATCATTGCAAATAGGGCAAATCACAATTACCAATTATGCTTGTATAGGGCCTATTAAAAAACAAACAAACAAACCCAACAAACAAAAATGAGATAAAACCGAACAATATCAAGCAGAAACTCCAAACAAGAATAATATTAGGGGAGAGGGGTGTAAAGGCCTGGTGGTTCCAGTTATATAACTGACTTTAACAGATATTTAATTGTCTTTCACCTGTCAAAAGTCATAGGCCTATGCATTGAAAGAACAGCATCAGACCTTGACATTCCCAATTACTATGTATTAACCTTTGTTCATGTTAAATATTGTTTGACTATATTATGCAGTTCTCTAGGTGTCTATTCTTAACACTTCTATGTTTATAGGTAAATTTGATGCCAGCAAATAATCTAATATTGGTATTCTCAGTTGTTCATACCTCTTACATTTAACAAGAAATGTTCTATATTATTGTCTTGAAGACATCTTGTACAGTAAGGTTCTTCTATTCTGAAATAGCCTTTTCCCAGCTGTAGTCTGAGATGTTTCTTATTACTGGGAATTTTCAATTCCCTAGATATCTGACATTTTCTTGTTGGAGCCTTGAATATGGTTACTAATGATAATGGTAGTAATAACAGAAGAGAATAAATTTGAAGCTCTTATTTACAATGAGATAATTTCAGTAATGCTATGTCTCATTTCAACCTACCTTCGTGTAATCACTTCATGGTAAGGTTTAGAATTATCTGTCACATATACCTCAAAGAAAAAGACGATATGCTCATTTAACAACCGTTTTTAATTCTAAGAAGATACTTGGTACTCCACTTCCTTGCTTCATGTAGCCATTTTAATTTTTTAATTTACGCTTCCGGTCACATGACTCACCCGATCCTGTCTGCATTATTACAAATAAAGAGTGTTGTCTGCTGGACTAGGGTGTACATACACAGATCTTAGTTACATACGCATGTTCTCTCTTGTCAATAATCAGTGATGGATGATTGTGTCCAGTACAGTTATGACTCAGGGGAAAATAATAAAAATATAATTCTTCTTCTTCTGCAAGTATCATGCCTAGTGGCGTAGGAGATCATGTCTCTCCACAACTTCCTGTCTCCAATACGGGACCCAAAGACGCAACAATAGAGAATGCAGTCAGCGACCCTTAGCTTGACTGCTTGCATCAGGGTCAGCGAACCAGAGCTGACCAAGACCCTACTCCACCTCCAAGTGGTGGTCCTGGAAACAGGCTGCATCACTGCAGTCTGGCTGAGTGAGTAGCGATCGAACCCGGTCCCAAAAAATGCCGTGCAGAAGTTGGATGTGTCGGTCGAAAGGTGCAAATATCGCAGCTTCGCTGTAAACGGGCACAACGCAACCAACGTCCTTTTCAGGACGGACGAAGAAGAAGAAGAAGAAAAGTGTCCAATACAATTTATCAATTCTGTCGTTGAACTCGTTCCATGCCACAATGTCAAAATGTCCAGTATTTGCTCTCTTTGTCTTCCAATACCTCTTTTTCTTTCAATCTTACCTGTTGTTACGATATATTCCAGCTTTCCTCGTAGTGAAAGAGCTGACAAACTAACTTCAAGAGCACCCATAGAAGGTGAATTGAACATGGATAAGAGAGAAATACTGAAAGCAATTCATGATCGCCTATTAGAGAATGACACTGCAATCGATGAATCATCAAAGCTAAGACTGCTGGAATTTGGCATCAAACGTAAGACCAGCAAGGATGGACGTATGAGAGGACGCATCCGGCGTGTATACAACCAGTACGCAACAGGAACAATTAGCATTCATAGGCTACCCTTCGACATTTGCTGAGGGAGACTTGGCACCTATGGGTTTGCTTGGAGTGCAATGACGTCGATTCTGATTAACATTAACATCTCGTAGCCCCCCCCCCCCCCCCAAAAAAAAAGTGGATTGCTTCTTTATAACTTGTTGAATAAGTTTACTTTGTGCATTGGCCTCTTTCAGAACATCCTCATTACTCTTTGTGACTGTCCATGGTATTTTTTAACATTCTTCTGTAAAACCACATCTCTGTGGCATCTAGTGCTTTCCCTACTTGTTTACTAACTGTCCATGACTCACTCCCATATGTCAGGATTGGTTCAATGTAACACTGAAGAACTCTCTTTATAACTTCCCTTGACAAAGACACGTTGCATAAAATACTGTTCATTTTATAGAATGCTGTTTTTGCCAGAGCTATTCTGCTCTTCATTTCTGAGATGCATCTTCCATCCGATGTTATTAATGTGCCCAGGTATTTGAATTTATTGACTTGTTTTAAAACGGTTCCATTTACTTTGATAGTGCATTCTGGGGAAGCCATTTTCTTTGAGACGACCATTACTTCTGTCTTTTTGCTATTAAGGCTGAGGCTTTTATTTTCACTTTCTATCACTGTTGTATCAACCATTTCCTGCAGCTCCTTTTCACTTTTTGCTATTAAGACTGTATCATCAGCGTATCTCAAGTTGTTTATATTATGATATTCCTGACATGTCCTCTATGGATCTCATCATATTTGCTATAATGTTGTTATAATTGAACGTAATATACGAACACTCAACTCTTTTCAGTAGAGTGAAAGAAAGTATACGCATGCATAAATTCATGTAATTGCCTCTTTTTCCATGTCTGTTTTTACACAGAAGTGAATATTACTAGTCTAAATAGTTGAGCTAACTTTTATGGTCAATCTAGCTACTTTTTGAACATCATCTAACCTGTATAACAACACGCTCAAAAATTCCCCGCTCAAAAACTAGTTAACGTATTTTTAAAATCTATAAATAACTACAATATTTGAAATTTGTCTGAGGGGCTAGTCAAATTTACCGCCAACAATTTATCTAGCGGTTTTGAATTTTTCTAAGAAACAAGTCAAAAGGTTACCGCCCACCCTAAAAACTATCTAAGACCAAAGTACAAATTTAACAACCAATCAAATCGTTTTCCTTTCTTGTAATGGTAAGAAAATTTTGGTTGACATGGAAATATGCCTATTTTGGGTTTTTGACCGAACGAAGATATTTTATTTCTTAAAAACTAAAGAGAGTTAAACAGTGGGAAATGTCTTAAATTATAGCGCTGATATTGCTTAACATATAAGCCTAAATATTCCCGCATGATAAAATTTTGTTGTAGGAGAAAAATTTATTTTAGTAATATTTTCACATCAGGGTCAGGCCCAATTTAATTACTTAAAAATTACCCAGAGTGAAATGCAAAGGAATAACTAAGGGAAAATTATATAGAACGATAGAGATTAATTGGCCGTTCAATTATCACTTTTGATAATTGAAATCGGTCCACAAATAACTTTAAAATAAAATATTCAGATTTGGTCAGATTAGACAAACACGCTTAGAAACCATAATATTTTCAAGTCTCAAAAGGTTAACTTTTGTTTTTTTTTACTCTTCTATGATTGGTTGGGTGGGTAATGCTATAAATAGTATCAACTTTGTGTGGTTTTCCGCCATTGATTCATAAACACCACGCCGAGCTGACATATTCTAAGAAGACTGTATGACCAAGCCTTTGCCGTCTGATCTGTGAAAGCAGTGATAAGAACCCGTTTACGGCCAGTCAGCTTGTGTGTGAGTGAACATATTTACCTGAGGGTAAGAGAGATAATTTTATTTGTATACTTTGTTAAATAATTGACTTGTAATTTCAAAGCCTATGTGCTCCATATTCATTCGAAAGTGAAAACTGCCGGCGGGATGTGTTATGTCATGCCGACCTAAGTAGGAATGTGTGTTGTAAGCAGGCCTATTCGAAATGAAAAAAATGTGTCTAATGTTTGAAAATATGGCACAATTACGACAAGTAAGCGTTATTAGTGGTTTAATTTAGTATTTCTTCTGGAGTGACACACTGTTCATAGATCATGTAATAAACATATAGAGAAGGTTAAAATGAAGTAATCAAGAGGTCACATGCTGTATTGTACTTGACATGCTTATGGTATGGAAGCCAAACATGGTCGAGAGACCCAACCATTGAATAAACCCCAGGAAAAGAATGATTTCATGAAACTGATGGTAGACAACGTACTTCAAGGTCTTGTGCAACTTGTTAGCACACAGGTCTGAACATAGTAGGTTTTAATATTGTTTAGGGGTGAAGTGAGTGAGGCAGATTTATACATGGGATGGGTTGTCTTTCTATTCCAGGTCATATTAAGAAGTTACATCGTGGCTGCATGCTATTGAGAAGAGGGGCGTGTGGAAGTTGAGCGCTTCTCAGACACTTGAAGCTAGACACCATCGTCTCAGCCAGGAGTCACACAGTGGGTGATCCTGACTACTATTGAGAGAACAGCAGTAGCATCAGTCTAAAGATAAGTCCTTTATAAGGCAGATGGTGGTTCATCCAAAAACTGATTCACCTAAGTAAACTTAGAAACAACTATGGTATGATGACATTAGCAGACCTTACAGTGTAGAAATAGAACAGTGGTAATATTTGCAACAAGAACTGTGTGTGTGCAGACATTCCAGTGACCCTTTACAGAAATGAAAATATTTGTTTTCCAAATTATTTATTTGATTCTGTAATAAACATTTTCTTGAGTTTGAAAGTCCTGACAAAAAGATTGATGTTCAGGACCATTAAATTGTACATATAAATTGAATACAGCCTTTCTTAAATAATTTTCATTAAAGTTGGAAGTTCTGTTTGCAATTAATCATTAAGTATAAATAAATACATTCCCCTAGACCCGTAGCTAAATCAATTTGGGATCAGAAGAGGTAGCAGTAGGGACTCAGAGTACATCATCATCATCTTCTCTGAGAACTTACATAGCTTGACCCCACTTTGGGACCCCAAGATGCAGCAATAGTGAATGCAGTCAGCGACCCATAGCTGTACTGCTTGCATCAGGACCAGCGAACCAGAGCTAGTCAAAACCGCACTCCACCTCCACGTGGTGGTCCTGGAAACAGTCTGCAGCAGTGCAGTCTGGCTGAGCGAGTGCGGATCGCAATGGGAAGGCAAACCCGGTCCCTAAAAAATGCCGTGCTGAAGTTGGATGTGTCGACCGAAAGGTGCAGATATCACAGCTTAGGCGTAAACAGACACAACGCAACCACCGTCCTTTTCAGGGCGAACGAGGAAGGAAGAAGAAGAAGACCCCACTTTGATGTCTATAAACCCTTACTCTTTTCAGAGAAGGGGGTATTACTTTTAAGACCAGTCTCTTATCTGGCACTATCCTGGTATCATCTGATACACCTATTTGTCCAGGATAGCCCATCTCTTATTAACATCAAAACCTCTTATCACATATTGGGGTCCTGTCCGGGATTTTTCCATCATACCCTGGGGCTCTCACTGTAGGGAATAATAAATATAACATAAAATTAAATAACTTGTGGTGAATTGGATGAGCTGTCATTGGCTATAGTTAGTTAGTATTTGCTAATTAATTATATAAGTGTTAATAATTTGTGTACGAGTGAAAGAGAATGGCAGACTTGGCAAAATTTAGATCTGCTACAGTACAGACGGCAAAAGAACTTGGCATGAGTGGGGACGCTCTGATTCAGTACGTTACTACTGAATGTGATAAATTTATAGAACGAGATAGGGAAGATAGGAGGTTAGCTGAAGAGAAAAGATTACAATTAAAGAAGATAGGAATTAGAATCTGATAGGGAAGCTGAAATTTAGAAGCTGATAGAGGAGGCTGAGGCTAAAAGATTACAGATAGGAGGCTGAAAAGGCTAAAAGATTACAGATGGAGGCTGATAGGGAGGCTAAAAATTACAGATGGAGCTGAAAAAGAGGCTAAAAGATTACAGTTGGAGGCTGAAAAAGAGGCTAGACAGATGGAGGCTGAAGCAAAAAGATTGCAGATGGAGGCTGAAAAAGAGGAAAAACGTTTGCAAAGAGAGTATAAGTTGAGGCTGAAAGAAATGGAACTTCAAGGACATGTTACCGATTATGGAAGCAGCCCAACTACCTCTGATACTAGTGCCAGTCAGGGGGCCTCAAACTCAGCCATGAATTTTCATTTAGACCCATTTATAGAAAAAGAAGATGACATTGAGTCATTTCTAAATAGGTATGAAAGATTAGCTACTAACTATGGGCTAGAGAAAGAAAAGTGGATTTTAAAATTATTCCAAGGGTTGAGGGGAACTTCGTATGAAGTTTTCTCTAAATTAAGCAGAGAAGATCAAGAAAACTATGACCTCCTAAAACAAGCATTGCTAGTTAGGTATGAGAAGAATGCTGAATTTTATAGAAAGAAATTTAGAAATAGTAAGCTGATGTCTGGAGAAACATACCACCAATTCTCGGCAAGACTAGAAACCTACTTGGAGAAATGGACTGCTCTGGGGAAAACCCAAGACCTGAAAGAAATGGTCATGATGGAGCAGTTAAGAGAGTCCATGGCTCCAGACTTGAGAAAATTTCTCATGGAACAAGGTGCCGAGAGATTGGGGGAGATTCTCAATGTTGCTGAGAGATATCAGGCAGCACAGAAAGAAGTAGCTGGTATTAAGAAGAAACAAACAGAAAGTAATAGAACCCCACAAGACCAGGATGATTATAATAATAGGGATCAACCACATAGATTTAAACAAAGTTATGATAGGCCTAGATTTGATCCTAGAGACAGAAACCCTCAGGTAAATGAAAAGAAACCCTACAGACCAGAAGGAAAATGGTGTAAAATATGTAGGATGAACAATCATAATACAATTGAATGTGGTAGGAAAGTTCCTCCATATCACGCTGCATGCATGATAACAGTGGACAAGGGAAGGAAGAAACTGACAGACAGTCAGATAGATCTCCATCATCCCCCCATCTGTGAAGAAGTAGTATGTAATGGTACGAAAGTCAAGTGCCTTTACGATTCAGGATTGGAATATGACTCAGTTGTGAGTGCAACCCTGGTGCACCCTGACCAGTATACCACAGACAAAGTGGAGATACAAGGGGCATTGAAGGATACAGCCACCATGACACTTCCCGTAGCCGAGATCAATGTCAAGACTAGGTACGTGGAAGGAGTGATTAGAGCAGCAGTGTGTGACGAACCTAATTACCCGCTGGTGTTAGGAAAGAGATATGTGTTTCTAGGGAGCCCTATAAAACCTGTGATCATGGCAACGCTCCAGGTCAGGTCGACCCCTAGTAAGGAGGAGGAACCACCACTAAATATTCATCCCAAACAGATGAAAAAGGCCCAGGCAAAAGACAAAACTTTAAAACCTTGCTTTGGCAAATTGCCAACCAGCCATAACAACCCTAAGAAAGGAGAATTTTATTTGAAGGATGGACTGCTTTACAGGAAAGCTGGAGCAGGACCTAACGGGTATGGACAGTTAGTACTGCCATTGAGTTATAGGGAAAAGGCTATGAAACAAGCACATGTTGTACCAGACGGTGGACATCAGAAGATGGGTACCACCTGTCAAAGGACATCTGTAAAATTCTACTGGCCAAATGTAGCTGGGGACATTGCCCAGTATGTACAAAGTTGTGACCAGTGTAGCAAGGTACATTCCACATGTTGGAAAAATAATAATCAGATGCTAGAAAAGCATTGTGGCAAATATGGGCCTGAAAGTAAAAGGAGAAATAAAAATGATAAGGTAGACAACGTGAATAGGGTGGCACCTTTTCACAAACAGTCTTCCAATAAAACATTTACATTGGCAACTCTACGTATGGCACAAGGAGTAAAAATAAACACAGTCAAGACCACCCTGACACACACCCCCCGCCGGAATTCATGGAACTGGATAAAAATAGAATCGGTTGTCAGCCAAATTTGAAACCGAAACTGAGGGCTTCCCCCAGAAGAGTTGGGAGCGGGCGTTTGGCCAATTGGGCTAATGTCAAGCTCACTTCAACATACGGCTATTAAATTAGCATTATGAAGGGCACCGGCGACAGTTGACCGACCCTATACAGTCCATTGGAAGTATTGTACGGACATTGGATTGAGATCACACATATTATAGCAAATGCTAAAGGGAGAATTGATTCTGGATGCCGGAACTCATTTCCCCATATTTATATCATATGATTTCGCCAGTGACGTTAGGCGGAGAGAAACAGCTGGTGAATATGGCCTCTATCTGAATGGCAGATTAAAGAGTCATATGAATATTAGTAAAGGGTTTTTCCAAATTCCAATCAAGCTTGAGCTCAGACCAATTGTTGGCTGTGATCATTTCGGAGGAGCACATTGAATTCATATGTTGCTTTTGGATTGAGAATACTCCAAGTGTTTTATCCAGGCTGATGAGGAAATTACTGGATCCCCTACATAACTCTGCTATCACCAATTTTATAGATCTCCTCCTCATAAATATTGCAACCTTGAGGAACATCTAAAAACCTCTGGACATGTCATTGGACAGATGCAGAGAAGAGTAATGGTGAATATTGATTGATAATCAGCATTTGACAGGCAGTAGCACCTGCAGCTGTTTATTAACACAACTGCAATAGATTCTTGGATTGCAGAGGTCTGAGGCAGATTTCTTGAGTAGTGCCTACTTTGAATGACCCACCTGCAGGATTCCAGGATCAAACTAAGGCAGAGTAGAGGAAATTTGACATAATTTGAACGTGATTGTATACAGATATGAAAGCTGCACTAGTGGTTCACGCTTTTCTAACGGGGGAGATATGTCGTGAAGTGAATCTGTATGACAACACGCTCAAATTCTCCGCTCAAAATAAACCCGCTATTGTATTTTTAAATCTATAAATAACTACCGCATTTGAAATTTGTCAGAGGGCCCAGTCAAATTTACCGCCAACAATTTATCTAGCGGATTTGAATTTTTCTATGAAACAAGTCAAAAGGTTACCGCCCACCCTAAAAAATTATCTAAGAGCTTAGTACAAATTTAACAACCAATCAAATCATTTCCCTTTTCTTGTAGTGTTAAGAAAATTTTGGTTGACAAGAAAATATGCCTATTGCGTGTTTTTGACCGAACGAAGATATTTTATTTCTTAAAAACTAAAGAGAATTAAACAGTGGGAAATGTCTTAAATTATAGCGCTGATATTGCTTAACACATAAGCATAAATATTCCCGCATGATAAAATTTTGTTGTAGGAGAAAAATTTATTTTAGTAATATTTTCACATCAGGGTCAGGCCCAATTTAATTACTTAAAAATTACCCAGAGTGAAATGCAAAGGAATAACTAAGGGAAAATTATATAGAACGATAGAGATTAATAATTGGCCGTTCAATTATCACTTTTGATAATTGAAATCGGTCCACAAATAACTTTAAAATAAAATATTCAGATTTGGTCAGATTAGACAAACACGCTTAGAAACCATAATATTTTCTAGTCTCAAAAAGTTAACTTTTGTTTTTTTACTCTTCTCTGATTGGTTGGGTGGGTAATGCTATAAATAGTATCAACTTTTTGTGGTTTTCCGCCATTGATTCATAAACACCACACCGAGCTGACATATTCTAAGAAGACTGTATGACCAAGCCTTTGCCGTCTGATCTGTGAAAGCAGTGATAAGAACCCGTTTACGGCCAGTCAGCTTGTGTGTGAGTGAACATATTTACCTGAGGGTAAGAGAGATAATTTTATTTGTATACTTTGTTAAATAATTGACTTGTAATTTCAAAGCCTATGTGCTCCATATTCATTCGAAAGTGAAAACTGCCGGCGGGATGTGTTATGTCATGCCGACCTAAGTAGGAATGTGTGTTGTAAGCAGGCCTATTCGAAATGAAAAAAAATGTGTCTAATGTTTGAAAATATGGCACAATTACGACAAGTAAGCGTTATTAGTGGTTTAATTTAGTATTTCTTCTGGAGTGACACACTGTTCATAGATCATGTAATAAACATATAGAGAAGGTTAAAATGAAGTAATCAAGAGGTCACATGCTGTATTGTACTTGACATGCTTATGGTATGGAAGCCAAACATGGACAAGAGACCCAACCATTGAATCAACACCAGGAAAAGAATGATTTCATGAAACTGATGGTAGACAACGGACTTCAAGGTCTTGTGCAACTTGTTAGCACACAGGACTGACCATAGTAAGTTTAATATTGTTTAGGGGTGAAGTGATTGAGGCAGATTTATACATGGGATGGGTTGTCCTTCTATTCCAGGTCATATTAAGAATTTACATCGTGGCTGCATGCTATTGAGAAGAGGGGCGTGTGGAAGTTGAGCGCTTCTCAGACACTTGAAGCTAGACACCATCGTCTCAGCCAGGAGTCACACAGTGGGTGATCCTGACTACTATTGAGAGAACAGCAGTAGCATCAGTCTAAAGATAAGTCCTTTATAAGGCAAATGGTGGTTCATCCAAAAACTGGTTCACCCAAGTAAACTTAGAAACAACTATGGTATGATGACATTAGCAGACCTTACAGTGTAGGACTAGAACAGTAGTAATATTTGCAACAAGAACTGTGTGTGCAGACATTCCAGTGACCCTTTACAGAAATGAACATATTTGTTTTCCAAATTATTTATTTGATTCTGTAATAAACATTTTCTTGAGTTTGCCAGTCCGGACAAAAAGATTGATGTTTCGGACCATTAAATTGTACATATAAATTGAATACAGCCTTTCTTAAATAATTTTCATTAAAGTTGAAAGTTCTGTTTGCAATTAATCATTAAGTATAAATAAATACATTCCCCTAGACCCGTAGCTAAATCAATTTGGGATCAGAAGAGGTAGCAGTAGGGACTCAGAGTACATCATCATCATCTTCTCTGAGAACTTGCATAGCTTGACCCCACTTTGATGTCTATACACCCTTACTCTTTTCAGAGAAGGGGGTATTACTTTTAAGACCAGTCTCTTATCTGGCACTATCCTGGTATCATCTGATACACCTATTTGTCCAGGATAGCCCATCTCTTATTAACATCAAAACCTCTTATCTCCATAACTCAAAACGAGCCTAGAATGGTTTACACCAGGGATCGGCAACCCAGGAGCTTTAGAGATCTACTTTAGCAACTCTGAGCCCTCTAAAAGTTAGGGTGACCATATCGCTCAACGCAAAAAGGAGGACAATATTCACTTTTTTGTCATGAAAAGGAGGAGCAGGGAGGACATTACAGTATAATGAAAAAGTAAGACATAGGCTACTTATTTGAAATAATAAAATGACACTGAAGCTTATTTATTATACATCAAACAATAATTTCATCAAATCGCGTTGGTTTTGTGTCTATTGATATATTAAGATGATAACAATCGTCTTTAAAAACGTTTGATTACTTTTTTAATATACACAGAAACATTGTCACATAAATAACACTAGCGGTTGTTCTGGTTCTGGCGTATGCAAATTTGTTGACACTTTCTGAATGATGGAAAACGTTGTAAAGTACAGTCCACTGATTTCAAATTATTATCATGTTTTACGGCAAAAGCAAAAGGGTCTTCTGTAGCAGTTACATTTTCGGTTCCGTGCTTGTTTCTTTTGTAAATCATGTCAGTTTTGATTGTGAACTTTCAGACACAAGTGTGGCGTTCATGTTTTCATATGTGTGTGTGTGTGTGTGTGTGTGTGTGTGTGTGTGTGTGTGTGTGTGTGTGTGTGTGTGTGTGTGTGTGTGTGTGTGTGTGTGTGTGTGTGTGTGTGTGTGTGTGTGTGTGTGTGTGTGTGTGTGTGTGTGTGTGTTTTCCTTTTTTTAATCAGCAGCAACTTTATTTGCTACTGACAGAAATGTGCCACCTCTGTACACAAGACATTCTGCTTCTAAATCTTGCCGACCTCTGGCAAAACATGGAAATTTCTTTTTCAATTTATCTGCGAATACACATTTTTTATGCAAACCAAAGATCTTTTATATTTGAACATACGCCCTAATATAACCGACAGACCATGTGTCTAGGTTGAAGGATGCCTCGCAAAAACGAGGCAAAATGCTATTTTTTTTTTAAATTAGGCACTTAGAGTAGGCTTGTGTAATAAATATATAATGTCATTACTTAATGTTTAATTCGATATTAATGTTAAAATTATTTGTAATTTGCAATAGACAACGAGGTGTGAAATGATTAAACCTCATACTGTACTGTTTTATCATTCAAAGCGCATTTTTGGGTAACAGGTGGCAACAAACAAATAGAGCGAAAATGTGTAAAACTGAGTTAAAATATGATTATAATCTGTTACTGATAAACAATCCAACAACGTGAAAGCTTGCGTAATTGTTGATACATTTTTCGCTGGATTCTGAGGAAATTCAGTCGTCGGAAGTGAAATTCAAATGGGGAATTTTCGAAATGAACAAAATTTCATATAATTTAGTAAATCGCGAAAAAGCCGGATATTTCATCATTTTTTTAAAAATCCGGCCGGACGCAAAGTTTAGGCATCTTCTTCTTCCTCGTTCACCCTGAAAAGGACGGTGGTTGCGTTGTGTCTGTTTACGCCTAAGCTGTGATATCTGCACTTTTCGGTCGACACATCCGACTTCAGCACGGCATTTTTTGGGACCGGGTTTGCCTTCCCTCTTCGATCCGTACTCGCTCAGCCAGACTGCACTGCTGCAGACTGTTTCCAGGACCACCACGTGGAGGTGGAGTACGGTCTTGGTCAGCTCTGGTTCGCTGACCCTGATGCAAGCAGTCAAGCTATGGGTCGCTGACTGCATTCTCTATTGCTGCATCTTTTGGTCCCAGTTTAGGCATGAAAGCCGGAAAATCCAGATGCATGGTCACTCTACTCTACATATCTGTCATATGTGTGGGTGTGTGTAATTTTAAGGGAAAAGGGGGGGGGGGGGGGGGGGGGGGGGGGGGGGGGGGGGGGGGGGGGGGGGTGGGGTGGGGGGGGGGGGGGGGGGGGGGGGGGGGGGGGGGGGGGGGGGGGGGAATGATGAATATTACAAAGAAAAGATCACGTTCCTATCTCATGCGGTTCACGAATATATTTTAGTAGCCAGTTCGAGAGTTTTCATTGGGAATGCAGAAAAAAGTATCTTTCATCCCGCAGACACCGCGATTTTAAATACAAGCAGGAGAGGTATGGTTCGAACGACTATGCAAGCGTAGTATATGACTCTGCAGCTCACACCAATAAGAAAAAATTGGACAAAATACTGCACCAGGCACTATGTACAATAGCTGGAGCCTCAAGATCAACATCACTGTATTTCTGCCAGCTGGAGGCAATTGTGAAAGTAACCTTTATGTTGACAATAAATTACTGACCCGAGTTCCGTAACCCGTTCTTGTTATTCCACAGCCAGCACGATTCCGCAGTTTCACTGAGTCTCTTAAGTGCCCTTGATCTTGACTGTCCTTTCTTCTTCTTCTTCTTTCGTTGGCTTGAAATATATTGTCTATATCTGCAATGTTGTTTCTTGTATAAACTTCACTGTCTTTTGTAGTTCATACAGAGGTCCATATAGTTTTGCTTCCAGTGTTGTTTCTCTGGGCCAGTGGGTTTGCCTCAATATATCATATTCGGGGCAATCTTGAAGTACGTGCTCCGCAGTCTGGGGTGCCTGTCCACATGTACACATGGCTGAATTGCCAATCTTGAATTTTGTATACATGTGGCTGCGGAGTCGGTTGTGTCCTGTTCTGAGGCGCAAAATGATAATTTGTTCTGATCTGTTCATAGCTTGGTAGTCGTTCTGCTTTGGTGGCTTTCTGATTGATTTGATCATCTTTTTCTTCTGATGGTACGTAACTGGTACATCCGGTTGCTCGTCTGCAACACCTTCTTTAGCCAGTCGGTCTGCTCTCTCGTTTCCCACTGTCCTTTCAAACCTAACAGTTTCAGTAGATCATACACGGAGGCAGCCACGAGATCTCTTGCACCTACCTCAACAGCCATGACACTTGCTGTGAGCCAATCGTGTCTCAAGTCTGTGACCAGACATTCTACTTGGCCACTTTGAGCGGCTGTTGTTCGTCCAGTCTGGATTCAAGCGGTACGGTCAGCTCAATCATTATAATCTGGTGCGATGATGATAAATGTAGCAATATATCTGGTCGTCATTGAGATCTCCTGAGACTTTCTGGATATGTGTCTCGCCCAGGCAGGTCTACTGCAATCCCCCAGTCATTTGCACAGTCAAGAATAGAAGGTAAACTACTACTTGGTTTACAGTACTTGGTTTGGGATGTGCTGACTTTCCCGCTCTCAGAAAGTATGTGTTTGCGGTACTCGGTCTGACTTTGTTGTTCGCCTTCACCCTTGTCAGGTCTGTTGTAGCAGCCAGCTCATTTAGTACCGTTATGGCGCCATGTGTATCGCCCTTGCCCTAATGACACTTTGCAAGCTGAGAGTACATGTTCAAGTGCCTGCATCCCATGGCACAGAACATCATCAGACATTCTCTATCTCACAAGGTTTGCGGATGGTGGCAGGAGGTTGTAGTGGGTTTGATGGTATTGTATGATGGTGATATTACTAAATGTAATGTATGAGGCCAGCTGTGAAGGCTCCTGAGATAAAATGTAGTTGTGAATTGTCAGAAGGCCTTTCTTGCTACCACTACGACCTCACACTCAATTTTTTTTTCTTAATGAATGTGGCTATGTAAAATGTCTAGGGTAATGATATGTAATGTGGTGTGATAGTTATAGATACACCCACAGATATTTAAGCAGACTAATAATATTTAACAAATATTATAATACACTGAACTAACTCAAGAGTGTAAAATTTTTGATAGAATTATATTACATTTATTTGTTCTGGATCAGGTTTTATGTTGACCAGAACTTTTTAAAAAAAAAGATTTAAAATTTATGAAAGAAATGCATGGAATGTTACATAATAAATGCAAGAGTGTACATATATAAGTACTAGACTAGTTAGTTTTATTAAAATGTTCTAGTAGTCATCTACTTGGGAGGATAGTTAATGCTTGTGCTGTTGGGGTGGCCTCATCACACCTGTCTATATTGACTACACAGTGTCCAGTAAATTGCAGGAATTTTATGGGGTATTAGTAACTAAAAGGCGTTGGTGAACTTCCAGCAGACCAGAGGCTCACTCATCTTGCATATGTAGCTCTGGTGCTGAAATCTGGTGGTCCCACCTCTCCGTGCTGGCGGGCAATAATAGTGGTCTCTGTCACAACGTACTGCACAGATACACTCGAGTAAAATCACCAACTGAATGGACACCGCCTTGTTCACAACTGAAACTCACAGCTCTGCAATCAAAGTATTGGCTATGTGTCAAAATTCTATTCTCTACCCACGTCTGGACACAACACGGACACAACAACCACATCATACAGACAGGTCAGATCTCTCTGACCAAACAGCACATTTACCATGGTGGTTTTACATCAGATAGGTCCTCCCAGACTATAGATTCTGAAAAATATTTATTAGTTTCCTTCCCTAAAAGTGGATAGGTAATATGTTTCATTATTCTCAACACTTGATCTGTCTTTCCTAACCCTTGCTGGAGTTTATGTATATTGTTGGTCCCTAGACCCTGACTTGGGCGGGGGGTCTAGAGCAAATCCCTACTTGTTTGTAAGGCTAGATTATGATATGGCAGTATCAAATCACTCGAACATTAAACAATATTCAAAATATACAAAGAAATAATTTCAATCTTACCAGATTATGAATAAAGAACACAGAAATGCTAGCAAAACTCAGCTGAGCTGCTGGCTATAGTATGGCGTCCCTGAACTTATTTCACTTTCTTTCATTTGGAAATCACCACACTTTAAAATACTGTGTCTATCATCGAACAACTATTGAGGAATGGCCCCACTTGCGCGTCTGAGCGCCGATAAAATGATTGTCTGTGGCCAATCACTGCCTAGGTTTATTTCAAATTCAAATTTCCTACCCTAAAGTCATTTCAGTCATGCTTCAGTCAAGTATGGATGTTTATCTGTTAGTCTGTCCGTCTCTACTTGTTTTTTTCAAAAACGTACTTGATTTTTGAACCAACCTTTCTCTCCCCTCCAAAATTTTGTCGTTAAAAGTTATATTTAGACACAGCTCCCACCAATGTCCCTTCGCTTCCCTACTAAGTAGATTTGAACACCTGCGTCTCGAGGTCGTGTTTTTTTTTGTGCAAATAGCGACACTTTTTATTCCATACAGTCTGTCGCTGATGTGAACAACACTGTCTTTTGTCATTATCTTCAATATTATCTATCCGTCTGTAAAATTAAGAACATATTAGTTCACTGCTCAGAATGGGCCATCCGGCCAGCTAATTTTTATATTCCTAACATTAATATTACGAAAAAGTTACTTTTTAATTTTTGTAATATTCCAAACATCTGCGTTCTGCCGCTGAATTCAAATCAAAGGCTTGGTATCGCAAAAGCGGACCAATAAATGACTGTGGCGTAACATATCCAAGGTCCCTTCTGTCGAGTTCCTTGCTTTATGTCAACTTGGGAAACGTGACTTTTCTCCGTTTCCCCCCCAATTGCGTCTCCTTAGCCTTTCTAGTCTCACGCAATCTTTCCAGTCATATTTTTTCCTTTTATCCGCCGTTCCCCTCCTGTCTAGCAAGTCAATTTTTATGGAGGGTGATGACCGCGGTCTGGGCGATCATGTACTATCAGCAGCCTACGCATTATGTTTTTATCCTTACATGTTATCTTTGGAGGTATTTTACCGTTGTATCTCTGTCAATTTCACTACACATCTCCCCACTTGAAAACATGCCTATGGCAAGTTCCAAAACCAGCGATACACATAGGTAAAATTACTCCTCACGTCTGCCACTACTCTAATTTTGATCACAGGGGTGCCGACTGAGGAAATCTGCACCGACATTCAATTTGCCTGGGATATATTGGATACTGAACTGATAAGGTTGAAGCAATAAAGACCACCTCAGCAATCTTGCGTTTTCATGCTTAGCCTGAGATAGAATACGAGAGGCTGATGGTCCGTCTCCACCACAAATGTCCTACCATACAGATAGATTTGAAACTTCTTTATTGCCCAGATTAACGCTAAACATTCTTTTTTCGCTTGTGGAGTATCCTTGTTCCGCCTTATTCAATTTACGGCTTGCATAAGCGACTGGTTTCAGTTCCCCATCAGGTGAAGATGATCTTTGCAACAAAGCCCCTCCTAGTCCTACATTACTTGCATCGGTTCTTAAGACAAAGTCCTGTGTCAAATCAGGCAGTTTGAGAATAGGCTTGCTAGTGAGTTTTTCCTTTAACTCTTGGAACGCTAGTTCACATTGTGCAGTCCAAATAATTTTATCTGGAAGTCCCTTGCGAGTCAGATCAGTCAGAGGAGCACAAATAGCGTTAAAATTCTTGATGTATTTCTGATAAAATCCACATAACGACACAAATGATCGCACGTCCTTTTTTGTTTGCGGCCTAGGTGCTCTCTGCAGTTTTTCCAAGTTCTTAGGATCAGGGGTCATATTACCCTGATATACAGTGTGTCCCAAGAATTCCAACTCTTTGCATCCAATACAACATTTTGTTGACCTAGCAGTTAAGTTCGCCTCCCGAAGTCTATCAAACAACATCTCCAGAGCTTCAATGTGTTCTTCAAATGTCTCTGTGGCGACGAGAATATCATCCATGAAATTCGTGATACATGGGTTATTCAGGGGATCCAACAATTTGCGCATCATCCTTGAAAACACACTCGGAGCATTTTTCAGTCCGAATGGTAGCATATTGAATTCATAATGTCCATCCGAAGTGCTAAAAGCCAAATAAGGTCTCACTTCAGGCTTCACTGGGATCTGGTAATAGCCTTTACTAAGATCCACCTTTGAAAAGTATTTTGCCTTGTTCAGTCTGGCAAATAACTGTTTTGTGTCTGGTAATGGATCCACTTGTCCTTCTGTGACAGCATTCAGTTTCCTGTAATCTATGCACAGTCTGTGTTCCCCAGACGGTTTTCTCAACAAAACGACACTAGAACTAAAAGATGATTCACTGTGCGAAATAATCCCCTCCTTCAACAAATACTCTATTTCTTCCTTCAATGCCTTCTCCTTCGCGAACGGAATAGAATAGGCTCTCATACAGATTGGATTTGAGTCTACCAGTTTCATGTCATACTGTAGCAAATTTGTATGGCCTGGTTTATCTGTTAATACACCTGTATGTTCCTCCAGAACCTGTTGAACTCTCTCCCTCTGGTTTTTAGTCAGGTGCTTACTGACTTTTACCTGTGCTGCGGTTTCACAAGGATGTAATGGGTATTCATGTGAGGTGAGTGGTTCTTTTTGCATCTGGGTTGCAATAGCCAAGGTCAATAAGGGGGTGCTTTCCTGGAGTGGTCTGTCCAGATACTTCTTTAACAGGTTTACATGATAAACTTTCTCCTTCCCCTTTTGTCAATTTTATAGTTTGTTCTAGACACCTTCTCTAGAACCGTATATGGACCTTGCCAACCAATTTGTAATTTATTCTGGCTTCCGGGTAGTAGAAGCAGCACCTTCTCTCCGACTGCCAGTTCCCTGTCCTTTGCCTTCCTATTAAAGTATGCTGCATGTTTCTTCCTGGCTTGCTTCAAATTATCATTTGCCAGTTTCCATCCAGCTTTCAAACGAGTGGTCAGTTCGTTCACGTATTGATACGATGAGGTAACAGTCTCTTCCGCCTTCTCATCTGTCCAGGTCCTTAATAGAGCTTCTAATGGACCTTTTATTGGCCTCCCAAATAGCAGAGTTGCGGGAGCCATCCCGGTTGAACTATGTGGTACCTCCCGGTACGCAAACAATGCGGCGGGCAGGAATTGATCCCACAGATCCGGTTTTTTCGTGTGCCAGCTTTCTCAGGATAGAAATGAGAGTCCCGTTGAACCTCTCTACCTGGCCGTTCCCTTGTGGATGGTACGGACTACAATGAAAGTGTCTGGCTTGAAATAGCTTAAAAACTTCTTCCGTTAGTTTCCCCTTGAACTGAGAACCATTATCCGTCAAGATTTGATGCGGGAATCCTAATCGGGTAAATATTGTAAGTAGTGCCTCTGCTACATGTTTTGAATCAATTGATGGCAGGGCTACCGCCTCTCCCCACATAGAACAAGTGTCCACCAGAGTAAGGATGTAACTGTTCCTCCTCTTGGTCCGAGTGAGAGGTCCTACAATATCCACTGCAACCCTCTCAAAAGGTGTTCCCACTATGGGCATTTCCCTAGAGTTGCAGGAGCAGTCCAGTGCTTTGGAGCTACCCTTTGACATTCTGGGCAGGATTTGACATATCTTTTTATATCCTCCGTTATCCCTGGCCAGAAGTAATGACAAGCTATACGCTGTCCTGTGGCGCTGATCCCCATGTGACCACTGAAGGGAATCGCATGCCCGAGTTCCATCACTTTATCTCTATATGAAGTGGGAAGAACCAGCTGGTTGTGACCATTTGTTCCAGTTCCGGCCTTCCTGTATAAGAGTTTGTTCTTCATGAAATATTCCCCCTTGCTCGGAGGTGTGTGGCATTTGGGCAATTTTTTAAAACAGGGCTTGAGTGTCCTATCCTCAGCCTGCGCCTTCCTCATCTCCTCTGGATGAGCATTTATAGGTTCACCTTCTTCCTCCTTCTTCTGTGACCTGGTCTGCACTGTCGCCATGATCACAGGTTTCTCGGGATTCCCCAAGAAGACGTATCTACACCCCAATATCAGAGGGTAGATTGGTTCATCTATCACTGCTGCTCTGATTTCTCCCTCCACATAGCGAGTTTTCACCGTTATCCTTGCGATGGGAAGTGTCATGAGTGGTATGTCCTTAGTCGCCCCTTGTATTTCCACTGTTTCTGTGGTATACTGACTTGGGTCCACTAGGCTAGACTTCACAACTGAATCATAATCCAAACCTGTATCATAAAGGCACCTTATGGGGGGGTGATAAGGTTCCTGTTGTCCATTAGGATTAACCTTTAATCTTCGCGTCCCCGACTTCATTGCAGCAATGTTTGAAGGTTTCCTTCTACAAAATTCGGTGTTATGGTTATCCTTCTTGCACCATTTACACCATCTTTTTCCTTGGTTCAACGGTTTTCTTTCATTGAACTTTTGGTCATTGAACTGTGAGTTTCTCTCGCGATAGTCATTTCTTGGCCGCTCAAAGTTTGTCCTACCTTTATTTCCCTGCTCTCTATTATCAAATTTATTAAATTGCTGTGGAGCTTTAAAATTGTCTATGTGCTTCTTTTTAGCACCACTTACCTCTGCCTGAGCTGCCTGATACCTCTCAGCAACATTTACAATTTCCCCCAACTTCTCTGCACCTTGTTCCATGAGAAATTTTCTCATGTCTGGAGCCATGGACTCTCTCAATTGCTCAATCATGATCATTTCTTTAAGATCTTGGGTCTTCCCCAGAGCCGTCCATTTCTCCAAATAGGTTTCTAGTCTAGCAGAGAATTGGTGGTATGTCTCCCCAGACAACAGTTTGGCATTTCTAAATTTCTTACGATAAAATTCACCATTCTTCTCGTACATTAATAACAAAGCCTGCTTTAACATGTCATAATTGTCTTGGTCTTCCCTGTTCATTTTGGCAAATACTTCATAAGAAGTACCTCTCAATCCCTGTGATAGCTTTAAACTCCACCTCTCTCTCTCTAACCCATATGTAGTAGCTAATAACTCAAAACGTCCTAGGTACCCCTCTATGTCATCGTCTTTTTCAACAAAATGGTCTAAATGAAACCCCATAGCTGAGTTTGAGGCTCCCAGACTGGGCGTAGCATCTGAGGCAAAAGGGCTGGCACCATTTTCAGGAGCCGGGCCTTGTAATTCCAGCTCCCTTAGTCGTAATTCGTGCTCCCTTTGCAACCTTCTATCTTCTGCCTCCCTTTCGGCAGTCAACCTTTTTTCTTCTGCCTCCCTTTGCTGTCGTTTTTCTTCTGCCTCCCTTTGCTGTCGTTTTTCTTCTGCCTCCCTTTGCTGTCGTTTTTCTTCTGCCTCCCTTTGCTGTCGTTTTTCTTCTTCTGCCTCCCTTTCGGCAGTCAACCTTTTTTCTTCTGCCTCCCTTTGCTGTCGTTTTTCTTCTGCCTCAATCTGCAGCCTCTTAATTTCTCTATCAGCCTCAATTTGTAACCTCTTCTCTTCAGCTACCTTTCTATCTTCCCTTTCAATATATTTATCACATTCAGCCGTTACATATTGAATTAAAATCTGACCATCCATTCCCATCTCCTTTGCGGTCAGCACAGCAGCTGATCGGAATTTTGCTAGCTCCGCCATACTTTTCAGACAATATAATAATATACAAGCTAAATCTCTAACCAGTAAATACACTAAGTACTTCTTATGACTATAGTCTAACTAATTCTAACTAACCAGTTAACTAATTAATTATCACTGGCTGTGAAGATTCACCAACTTTTATCTGCAGGGACACTTTTAATTTTAAAGGGAATTTCACAATTTTTTTTCCCCTAATTTTATTTCTCCAACCAGGAGATCCTAATATTACTGTTGGGCTAATTATCCCTGGACAAGACCCCAATGTATGTAGCAAGTCAATTTTTATGGAGGGTGATGACCCGCGGTCTGGGCGATCATGTACTATCAGCAGCCTACGCATTATGTTTTTATCCTTACATGTTATCTTTGGAGGTATTTTACCGTTGTATCTCTGTCAATTTCACTACAGAGGTCATACATTGATCTGATAATGAACCTGAATCTAAGGGGTGCCATCCATATATCATTCCATGTCAAGGACTTTAGCAGGGCTCCTTTCCATGTAGTTCATTGACCTTGTTGGGCTTGCTGCACCACTTTTTTCACCCTCTTATCATTCTCAGCTTCTCGAATTTCCTGAATTACCATGTCTCTGCGCTCCTTGTTTGATGCCTTGGACCACCAGCGGATGTCACCCCGTCTATTAGTCTGTGTGTATCCGATTACCTCCTTCAGCTTGAGCGACTCTTGGGCAGCACCAACAGCTTCATCCGCTTTCCCTGTCCTTCCAGTTTTCAGTGTGGGCTGAATGGACTTTACTACATCATCTGCTGACTCGCACGGCATCACTATAAGCCTCGCCTTTCCTGCTTTGTATTCTTCCACAACTGACTTGAAAGGAAGCACAAGCTTTACCTCCTTGCTGTAGGATGGGTTTGAAAAAAAATCGAAAAAAGGTGATTCGTCTTACGAAGACAACAGACAAAGAAAGTAGTCTACGTTACGGCCACACGGCCTTCGTCAGGAAAAGAAAGAAAGTGAAGGCTAGATAGGAGACATAAGAACTTAAAAGAAAATAAAAATAAATATAAAAAAATTAAATAAATAAAACCTAGGTACTTCCCTGAAGGCGAAGTATCTAAATCCTATCACGCTTGTTTGAAAAATTGCTACGTCTGACAGACCTGGTGGTACCCATAGCCATTTCCTTATGAACTTGTTGACCTTTCTCTCTATAGCTTCCACTGTACTTGTGCTTATTTCATATATCAGCAGTGGCCAAAGCAATTTAGGGATCAACATGAACTGGAGGCACCACAGCTTGAACTTTCCAATGAGTCTGCTTTGGTCTATGATCTGCAGTCCTCTGTCTGTCATTTCTATTGTCTGCTGAACTGCCTTTGAGTCTTTTAGTGAGGCATCATATACCCCGCCAAGACTTTTAACAGGTTCCTAAATTACAATAGTGATTCTCTGGATTGCATTACCTGGAACAAGAATGTATAACTGAAAGTGGTCGGGCCAGTGGAGAAAAATGGTCAGGTGCCATCGGATGAGAGCTGACAACACACAATATGCAAGATGTGCTTACTAGAGGTGATTCTGTCAGCCTCAAGAGCAAGGCTAGAATGGAACTGCCCATCCAAGCTGGTGAACAAAAGGATCAGGAAGCTGAAGATGGATCTATACAATCCACATTATACTTGAATTATTCAGTGCAGATTGCAGAATGTTCATGCAGCGATGTACAGTAATATCTGAGATCTTTGCCCAGAGCTGATCTATCCTCCCCAAGTACTACCTGGTTACTGCCTGCTGCACAAGACTGAGGATAGTGTAATGACGCCAGCGGCTGAAAGCTTTTGGCAAACAAAAGTCTGAGGTCCATTGCGATTTGTTTAACGCAATACAGACATGGCAGAATTGTGCTTTCTAAAACAGCAACGGTGTACCCAGAGTGAAGGCGCTAGAACAAATAATGTGGAGCAAGAATACATGGTATCTGATAAAAGGCTGTCAGAGATCATAAATACCAGGCACACTTTACACTTACACTGCCCTGTCTTAAACATGCAAACATAATACACGTTTGGTTTGGTTTTTGGTACATGCATAGGAAAACGACTATACACATAGAATGCATTGCCTGAAAGAGGTATACACGTGGAATGCACTATGTGAAAGACGAAAATACTAGACAACACCATCTGAAAGACGAACATACTAGACAGCATTATCTGAAAGATGGACATACTAGACAGAACTATGTGAAAGATGAAACGCTGGACAGCACTATCTGAAAGATGAACATACCAGACATCACTATCTAAAAGATGAACATACCAGACATCACTATCTAAAAGATGAACATACCAGACATCACTATCTAAAAGATGAACATACCAGACATCACTATCTAAAAGATGAACATACCAGACATCACTATCTGAAAGATGAACATACCCGACATCACTATCTAAAAGATTAACATACCAGACATCACTATCTGAAAGATGAACATACCAGACATCATTATCTGAAAGATGAACATACCAGACATCACTATCTGAAAGATGAACATACCAGACATCACTATCTGAAAGATGAAAACACAAGACATCACTATCTGAAAGATGAAAACCCAAGACATCACTATCTGAAAGATGAAAACACCATACACGTAGACAGCTCTTACTGAAAGATGAAAACACTATACACTCAACAGCAGTGATCTTTATCCAAATCAAGTGACATGTGTACGTCATCTTGTTTCTTCACAACCTCATGACCCAGTTCTGTACGTCAATTCTGTTGTTGACATCTTTCCATGCACCGATGGAACTGCTCATTATCGTCTCACTGTGTCATCCACTATATCGTTGTTGTCATGTTATCACAATATCTGATGTCCATATTCCTCTCACAGTATTCCCATACGCAGTGGACAGTTTCCTCCTTTTATGTTTACTTTGTTTCATTTTCACACCTGTCTCTTTCTGGACACCCTTGATGCTCTTGTTAGCTGGCCGTGGTATTCTAAGAATTCTTCTGTAAAACCTGTCTCTTTCTGGACACCCTTGATGCTCTTGTTAGCTGTCCGTGGTATTCTAAGAATTCTTCTGTAAAACCTGTCTCTTTCTGGACACCCTTGATGCTCTTGTTAGCTGTCCGTGGTATTCTAAGAATTCTTCTGTAAAACCTGTCTCTTTCTGGACACCCTTGATGCTCTTGTTAGCTGTCCGTGGTATTCTAGAATTCTTCTGTAAAACCTGTCTCTTTCTGGACACCCTTGATAGCTGTCCGTGGTATTCTAAGAATTCTTCTGTAAAACCTGTCTCTTTCTGGACACCCTTGATGCTCCTGTTAGCTGTCCGTGGTGTTCTAGAATTCTTCTGTAAAACCTGTCTCTTTCTGGACACCCTTGATGCTCTTGTTAGCTGTCCATGGTATTCTAAGAATTCTTCTGTAAAACCTGTCTCTTTCTGGACACCCTTGATGCTCTTGTTAGCTGTCCGTGGTATTCTAAGAATTCTTCTGTAAAACCTGTCTCTTTCTGGACACCCTTGATGCTCTTGTTAGCTGTCCGTGGTATTCTAGAATTCTTCTGTAAAACCTGTCTCTTTCTGGACACCCTTGATAGCTGTCCATGGTGTTCTAGAATTCTTCTGTAAAACTACATTTTCTGAGCACGGGACCACCACTGCCCCACTTGTAGGATGTATGAGTCACAGAACTTTCACGTGTTCTTGTAGATGTGGTTTCTGTAGCACTTTGTTTTACATGATGTCACCAGTCCCATACTCTAAATAAGATAACTTGTCCTATTATTTATCTTTAGTGCTGCAGTATTTGTATTTTCTTTCAGTTTCTTCATCATCCAGAAAATTACATCTGATAAGGGTGGGATTTAGGCTGACATCAAAATTACCACCCCTATCGACACCAGGTATTAAAGTGCAAGATATAGGTGTCTTCTCTGGTTTATGATGTTGCTGTGTAGGTTGTAGTAGAATAGTTCCCAGAGTACAACACAGGCAACATGATGTGTAGAGTCATAAAAATGGTTACTTCAATTTACGTTTTATACCATTTATTGTACGCCACAAAACAGTCATGATATATATGTCATCACCAACATAGTCCAAGAAATTCAGCATTCAAAATAATATTAGTGCCAGCTGATAGTCATGTAGAATCCAATATTCAATATTCATAGTGTAAACAAATAGCTTCCGTATATTCGATATCATAAAGTTCTGGTTCGTGAAGCTGTATAAATAATATATAGCACCGATCTGAATGTCTAAAGTACATACATATTAATTCTGCAACAGTGTCAGCTGCGGATCATCAATGTTCATAGATAATAATAAATACTCCCTTCCTGATGCTAGCAGATCAGATGTATACAATAAGTCCATTTATCGTCTGCACGTGAATAGCATACATGGAGTACAGGTCAACCCGACCTTTATAACATTCCTAAGTCTAACCATCTGACTTGGACGTGATCTCTGATATAACGAATCCTGGAAAACAGACAATAGTCTTGTTGGTCTAGAGCGACCCATATATGTAACCAGTTCAGGTATAAAGATACCGGTGGCGAAATCCTAATCAAAGTACCTCTCCATTTTGAATCACACAAGCGAGCAAAGAGCGACCAAAAATGACGAACTTCTAGATGATAGCGTAAAGTTCAATACAAGAGGAATTACCTTTTTTCGAAATCAACCACTGAACATATGCCTCCAGGCAGGCTTGAATAACACTGGGAAATAGTCTAGTTAGCTAACTAACTCACAAAGACAATGTATTTCCCTCAGAAAATCACGAGACGCAGATTGCGTCTGCTCGCTGCTTAGACCATTTTTTAACTCCCCGAGCTGGGCGGAAACCACAATCGAACTCTCAAAATCTAGACATGCGCAGAACGCCTCTACATGAGTATCAATTCACACAAGACGATTCTAAGAACATACGAGATAAAAGACATACACTATCGCTCCCTTTATGGTCATGAACCGCAAACCTTAAGACAGGTTTCAGACGTCTACAACAGTAGACTGATACTACCAAATAAGGAGATATGGTCACGCTTCGTTCAAGAAATTATAGACCGAACGTGTCTCAACACAAGAGTAGGTAAACTCATAAAAAATAGTAGTCTCAAAATCTCGAGTTATGTCCCGTTGACTGTAAAATAATATAATACACATTTCAGTAAAGAAAATGATCATACAAAGCTTTTTTACCAAAAAATGATTCGTGCGTAACATTACCGCACCCTCCCGGGAAAAAAAAAAAACATTTAAAAAAAAAAAAAATCCTGGAGCCGGAAAAATCTAGGCTCCTAACGCACGTATGATGCGCGGATATATACCTAACAAACTAGCTCAACGCATGGAGCGAAACTGAGATCATATCTGAGATCTTTAGAGAAAAAATTTATCTAACTATACGCGTATATATTCCAGGAAGGTGCCACCAACACACGCCACAATGATGGCAACATCATAATGAAAGTCAAATTACACTCATGCCAATATATGAAATTAAATCTATTATTATAATATCATGCAATGTGTTGCAAATAGCGGTGTAATATACTACTATACCGCACTATACTATTACATTATATAATGCATCAGTAATTATTAACTAATACATGTTTTGTTCTTCGTAGATAAGAATACAATCAAATAGAAGAAGATGTGAACATCATCCGCTCCCAATCTAGGACAGGACTTGATATCATCAAAGTTCCACAATGGACATAATCTCGCAGACTTCAATGATGTGCTGCGAAAATATCAATAACACAAATCTTAAAGATAACTGTTAAATTTCTTAATACAATCATGAAAATATATTATCTAAATGTGGCCGAGTGATCTTTTGGCCCGTATATCACTAACTAAGCCTTCTTAGATAATTACATGGTACAATGTTATAAATTCCTCAAAACAGTGAGAAAATATTTGCTAACATGTCATTATAGCATTGGACTGTATATCAGGAAATATATATGACAGAAGAATCATGTGGAATCGTGTGGGCATCTGGACAGAATGTCTGCCATCACATTATCCGAACCACGGATAGCTCGCACCGAGAAATGAAATGGTTGAAGAGCTATGGCATAACGGGTGGACCTCGAGCTCTTCAAGTTTTTGCTCTGAATAGCAGTAAGCGCTTTTTGGTCGGTTTCCACAATGAAGTGTGCGCCTAGAAGAAATCTTTGTAACTTCAGAATAGACCATACCATAGCTAATAACTCACGGTCTAAAACCGAGTAATTCTTTTCTGCAGCATTTAATTTCCTAGAGATATACAACACCGGATGCAGAGTATCAGAATACTCCTGCATTAGTGCTGCCCCAATCCCACTTGACGAGGCGTCACTTCGAAGAACAAAAGTTTTCTCAATAGTAGGTAACCTAAGAATAGGTGGCGATGAAAACAGGGCTTTAACCTGGTCCAATGAGGATTGACATTCTTTAGACCAGCGGATCAGATTAGGCGACCCTTTCTTCAATAAAGTAGAAAGCGGTGCCATAATGGAGGACAGATTCGGAATGAATCGTCCGTAGAATTGGATCAAACCTAATAGACTCCGTACTTGTTTCTTCGTCTTAGGGACCGAAATATTAAGTATTTTTGAAACATTGTGGTCCTCTGTCTTTAAAAGACCATGACCAACCCGATGACCCAGGAAAGAAATCTCACTAAATCCTATAAAGGCTTTAGAGGGTTTTGCAGTCAAGTTATATTCGCGAAGAGTAGACAGCAATTCGTATAAACCCAAATAGTGATCTTCCCAGGAATCACTGAACAGACAGATATCGTCTAAGTATGCTATGACATCTGTACGATATGCAAGAATTCGCCGCATCATGCGTACGAATGTAGCAGGGGCGTTCATAAGACCAAAAGGCATGAAATTCCATTGGAATAAACCCCTAGGTGTAGAAAAAGCTGTAAAAGGTTTGGCACGTTCAGTTAGAGGAACTTGCCAATAACCTTTAGACAAATCTAGTTTGGTAAAGAATCTAGAATTAGAAAGTTTATTGAGTAGCTCTTCCAATGAAGGCATAGGTTCAGCATCGAACTTCGTAACCTGGTTCAATTTGCGATAATCTACGCAAATGCGAATGTTATTATCCTTCTTTCGAACAATAACCATAGACGAAGAGTATGCTGAAGTGGATGGTTCAATGATTTCCAAACGTATCATTTCATCCAATTCTTTTTCGACTTGTGACTGGAAATGGATAGGTATTGGATAGGGTCTGACTCTGATAGGATTATGATCAGTTAGCACAATGTCATGTTCAATGACATGTGTGTGTCCCGGGATGTCTGTAAGAACATCCTGAAATGTTTGCAACATCGAAGAAACTTGTCGATGTTCCTCAGCGGAAAGATTTGGAGAAACGGTCACGTTTTTCCAAGATTCCGTAGAATAAAGTGGGACCATAGGAAGAGGAAGATTGACATCAGAAAAAGTAGTTTCCTCATCCTGTATAACTGACAGAGATGAGTACTGACCATGAGGTGCTTGAGAATTGTCCGTTGCCTGGAAAATAGGCTGCAAATAGTCAGGTCTTTCATGAAATTCCGTGAGCATATTTATGTGAAAAGTTTTATGCTTTCCATCAATATCGACAACATAGTCGACATCAGAAATTTTGGAGACTATTGCATATGGACCTTTCCATGCAATTAGAAGTCTGTTCTCCCTTGAAGGAAGTAGAACAAGAGCTTTGTCACCTGGACAAAGTTGTCGCAGACATCTATTTTTATTTGCAAACTGCCTTGCCTTTTCTTTAGCAAATTCGGAAGACGAAGTTGCTAGTTTGCATGCCTCGATGATCTTTTGCCTAAGAGCAATGACATACTCATAAGAAGATTGAGTTTCATCGCTAATATTATCGGCAGTAATTAGATCGTGAAGTAAAGACATAGGGCCGCGCGGTTGCGCGCCAAAGACAAGTTCAAAAGGGGAAAACCCCGTATGTTCATTGGGGACCTCTCTATATGCAAAGAGAGCCGCGGGTAAGACCCTGTCCCAATCCTGAGGATGATCCTCAGTTATCTTCCCAAGTAAAGTTTTCAGAGTCCTATTCAACCGTTCGACTAACTCATTAGACATTGGGTGATAGATACTGCTGAGAGACCTTTTAATATGTAGCATAGACATTACCTGTGACATAGTGTCCGATATAAGTTGAGTGCCATGGTCTGACAATATTTCTCCGGGAAAACCCAAGCGAGAAAATATCAGCCAAAGAGCGTCTGCGATATCAGCAGTTGAGATGCTCTTGAGAGGTATTGCCTCTGGCCAACGTGTGCACATATCGACACATGTAAGAATAAATTGATGTCCTCTAGCTGACTTAATTCTAAAAGGACCGATAATATCTATTGCCATTTTTTGAAAAGGGCGAATAGGAATGTCAGCAGCCTGGATAGGCGCAGCATGTCGTGGTCCTTTAGATTTGACCTCCTGACATACTTTGCAAGAGCGACAGTAAATTCGTATGTCCTTGCTCACAAATGGCCAAAAGAAAGCCGCAAGAACCCTCGACTTTGTACGGGAAAAACCCATATGTCCAGCACATTGGGAGTCATGAGCATGTTGCAATATTTGCAATCTCATGCTCTTGGGCACAAGAATTTGTGAATGAGTGGACGTAGTCGAGTCTTGTACCATACGTACAAGTACGCCGTTCTTCATAGAAATCCAAGATTTTCTATTAGTATTCTGATTAGGATCACCTTTTTTTTGCTAGAATGAAGAATTTTTGTAAAGAAGGATCTTCTTCTTGCAATTTAATAAATGAGTCACGTGAAATAGTCAAGTGACTATCTTGGTCCTTTACTTCATCATTATTAATTAATGAAGTTTGTGGTGGATCCAGAGCATGTGCTCTTGTGACCACCGCATTGGTAGCTTCAATGTTTTGCTCCTCCCAAACAGCAATCTGCTGTGGGGTACATTCCCTAATTCCGTGAATACGACCAATAATAAGGTCCGCAATAGGGTTTGGAAGTAGACACGCGTGGACATCTCCCGTAAAGAAAGGAGTAGCAATATGTATTATGGCAGTAGGATACTTTTCCACCGTGCCACCAAATGTGACACACTTGATGACCTTTCCTGTAGCACAGGATGGATTTACAAGCGATTGCCTAACGCCAATAGTAGTACATCCAGAATCAAACAAAATTGAGACTGGATTACTATTTACAAGCCCCTTATGTAATATAAGAGAACCTCTCCCGTCATGAGCTACATTAGCAGGAAGAGCGGGCAAAGGATGACCCCAGCTTAAAGTAGTAACGGTCTTCGGGTCAAATAAAGTACTACATTGGATACATTTATTTGCTCTACCAAAATCAAAAGATGAGCATCCGATAGCATTATGGTCTTTATCATTATTAACCTGTTTATCTGCTCCCTGAGATTCTTGTTGAACAGAGTTTGTCTGTTGATATCTTTTTCTCTTATGTTGCGATCTACCGCGACCATTATTGCCTCTGCAATTATCATTAAAGTCCCTACTGTAATTTTTATCCTGGTTTGAGTTCCAGTTTCCATAACTGTCATTACCATCTCTATACTGCTGAGAACCTTGGTATTGAGGTCTCTTCGAAAAATATTTTCCTCTATACCGATTACCTTTGTGAAAATTTCTAAAGTTAACGGGAGTAAAATACCGTGTAGTATTAGGTTGTCTCCAGTTCTGGGAAGAAGAATCTCCCTGGAATTGATTGCTATGATTCTGGGCATAATTACGGTTACTCTTTTTATTGAAATTTTGCTGGCTACCCTGAAATTTACGCATAAAATTCGGGCCATAAGGTGCTGCCGAAGCAACTGGCAGACCTTCTTTTACTTTAGAGTTGCTAATGGTTATGTGAGGATGCGCAGTAACGTACTGGCTACAGTATTCTTCCATTTCTTTTATGTTTTTAGGCTTATTCTCATGAAGAAAAGAAAGAAAAGATTCATTAACAGAAGACATAACCTTGTCTCTAAGTAGTAAGTCCATAAGAGCTTCAAATGTACTTTCTGTCTTAGACAGCTCAACCCATCATAAAAAAGTAAGACGTATCCTTGAGATGAATTCAGAGAATTCAACTCCAGTTTCTGGTAACATGTTTTTAAATTGAAGACGATATCCATCCTCGTTAAGTTGGTACTTCTTTATCAATGCTGCTCTGACAACCTCATAGTTGTTCTTGTCAGGCACATCTACCATACCCAACAAAGTCAAAGCATCACCTCTAAGTATCTTGGACAGATGATAAACATATAATGCTTTATCTATGTTATGCACCTTACATGCACTTTCAAATCTATCTAGATAAAATGTTATATCATCAATTGAAGCATTGAATGCTGGTAAATTAAGCTTGAAATCAACAGCATTAGACTTATTAGCAGATGATACCTTATTAGCATCATTAGCATTACTAGACAACTTCAACTTTTCTAACTCCAAAGCTAAGAGTTTTTCTTCATGCTCCATTTTTGCTTTTCTCTCTTCCATTTCAAGTCTTTTATTTTCAGCCTCTCTTTGTAATCTTCTTTCTTCAGCCTCAGCCTGTAACTTTCTTTCTTCAGCCATAGCCTGTAACTTTCTTTCTTCAGCCATAGCCTGTAACTTTCTT
Source organism: Oreohelix idahoensis (assembly GCA_024509875.1). Lineage (NCBI taxonomy): Eukaryota > Metazoa > Mollusca > Gastropoda > Stylommatophora > Oreohelicidae > Oreohelix > Oreohelix idahoensis. The sequence goes on along the minus strand of JAMPIV010004832.1, from coordinate 69,612 downwards.
TCTTCAGCCATAGTCTCTTTTTCAAGTCTTTTCTCTTCAGCTTTTGCTTCTGCTTCTTTTTTTTTGCTTTTCCATTTCCATTTGGAATCTCTTTTCCTCCACCTGCATCTGCAATTTCTTTTGTTCAACTTCTATTTCCATTTTTTTCTCTTCCATCTTTAATACCTTATCATATTGAGTAGTTGCATATTCTTCCAACTTATCACCTGTCTTGCCAAGGGATTTCCCTTGTTCAATAAAATAATCAAGTGTAGACATGATGTCTAATATTATGAGTCACAACCTGAAATAATTAATTAACTTATTTCAACCTTAATAGTAACAAGACTTAATAAAGTACTTGTATAATCCCAATGTTTAACCCAACCTCTGTGGGAAACAAGTCTTTGACACCAAACTTGTATTATCCAATGTATAATAATATCACAAGTCCCTTCTTAATTATCAAGGCACTACACAAATCAGTGCATAACACTCAGTTATTTATCATAACTGCACTACAATAGTGCATAAGCAAAAAACCACCAGTTAGTTATGATAAGTGCACTATAAACCAATAGTGCATGAGCATATATGTAACAATAGTGAAAGCTAACTATGCAAGAACTATGTAAACAATAACAAAACAATGTAAACAATAACAAATCAATGTAAACAATAACAAAGATCAAAGTCAATGTAAACAATAACAAGGATCAAAGTCAATGTAAACAATAACAAGGATCAAAACAATACGAAACTATTCGCATAAGTCAAATAAATAAACAGCGAAAACTAAAAAGAAATATCACAAAGAATGTGATGACAAAATGCGAAAATATGACAAACAAATGACGCTACAGTGTATAAACAAATATTTTGAAAAGAACTAAATAATAGGAAAGAGTAGACCTACAAATACAAACAAATCAAAACAAAACTAAAGAATGTGAAAAAAATACCGAAAACAACACTGACCATATCGTCACAACTAACAAAAATAGCAATAAATATTGCTAACAATTTCCAATTAAGGAAATTGCTCCTAACAGAACGCTATCATAAGACCTCTATGACGTGGTATTTCTTATGACAGTCACCACCCATCCAGACCCGCAGAAATATAACATATAAATATACAAATAAAACTAACATATAACATGTAACAAATAGCAAAAGTAGCAAAAAGTGTGTGAAAGAATACAGAAGGCTCAGCTAGAACATAAGGGCACAGTTCACAAACAAAACAGGCCACTTAACTTCTATATGTCCCAAACGTCAGCACGGTGCAGAACAGGATGTCGTCAGCATTCTCAGGATAGACGATCCAACGTTGATCAACATCTGCTCCTATAGACAGCCATGACGTAGGAAAATGAGCCTCTGAAACCGGAACAGTTGTTACGGCACTTGTCCTTCTTCCTAACCGATCAGGAAAACAATTTGCTCGGAACTTGGCCTTCTAACGTCGGAAAACTGGATACCCACAAGCAGCGCCGGGTAGTTTCAAAAAATCAGCAACTGTCAGGAAATCCGGATACTTTCAACAAAATTTCTTGTAAGGTGGTAGTTGAAGCTATAGTTGTATCTAGTATGATGGTGATGTCTGGGTTTGTTGACCCCCTTGATAGCTGGTACCAGAGTAAACCAACATCTGGCCAGCAAAAATGATAAGGGTGGGATTTAGGCTGACATCAAAATTACCACCCCTATCGACACCAGGTATTAAAGTGCAAGATATAGGTGTCTTCTCTGGTTTATGATGTTGCTGTGTAGGTTGTAGTAGAATAGTTCCCAGAGTACAACACAGGCAACATGATGTGTAGAGTCATAAAAATGGTTACTTCAATTTACGTTTTATACCATTTATTGTACGCCACAAAACAGTCATGATATATATGTCATCACCAACATAGTCCAAGAAATTCAGCATTCAAAATAATATTAGTGCCAGCTGATAGTCATGTAGAATCCAATATTCAATATTCATAGTGTAAACAAATAGCTTCCGTATATTCGATATCATAAAGTTCTGGTTCGTGAAGCTGTATAAATAATATATAGCACCGATCTGAATGTCTAAAGTACATACATATTAATTCTGCAACAGTGTCAGCTGCGGATCATCAATGTTCATAGATAATAATAAATACTCCCTTCCTGATGCTAGCAGATCAGATGTATACAATAAGTCCATTTATCGTCTGCACGTGAATAGCATACATGGAGTACAGGTCAACCCGACCTTTATAACATTCCTAAGTCTAACCATCTGACTTGGACGTGATCTCTGATATAACGAATCCTGGAACACAGACAATAGTCTTGTTGGTCTAGAGCGACCCATATATGTAACCAGTTCAGGTATAAAGATACCGGTGGCGAAATCCTAATCAAAGTACCTCTCCATTTTGAATCACACAAGCGAGCAAAGAGCGACCAAAAATGACGAACTTCTAGATGATAGCGTAAAGTTCAATACAAGAGGAATTACCTTTTTTCGAAATCAACCACTGAACATATGCCTCCAGGCAGGCTTGAATAACACTGGGAAATAGTCTAGTTAGCTAACTAACTCACAAAGACAATGTATTTCCCTCAGAAAATCACGAGACGCAGATTGCGTCTGCTCGCTGCTTAGACCATTTTTTAACTCCCCGATCTGGGCGGAAACCACAATCGAACTCTCAAAATCTAGACATGCGCAGAACGCCTCTACATGAGTATCAATTCACACAAGACGATTCTAAGAACATACGAGATAAAAGACATACACTATCGCTCCCTTTATGGTCATGAACCGCAAACCTTAAGACAGGTTTCAGACATCTACAACAGTAGACTGATACTACCAAATAAGGAGATATGGTCACGCTTCGTTCAAGAAATTATAGACCGAACGTGTCTCAACACAAGAGTAGGTAAACTCATAAAAAATAGTAGTCTCAAAATCTCGAGTTATGTCCCGTTGACTGTAAAATAATATAATACACATTTCAGTCAAGAAAATGATCATACAAAGACTTTTTACCAAAAAATGATTCGTGCGTAACACATCACATTGTTTTGTTAGACCTGTTGACCAGTGCATCCGATTTCAACAGGCATTTCTCTTGGGTCCCTTTCCTGAGCTTAGACTGTCCCCAGCCTGCCTTCAAGACAGCAGGTTTGTGTCTTGCTTTGTCTGGTCCCTACCATTCAATCTGTTTGGCTTGGGAGACACTTGCTGTTTAACTAGGGCTGCTGAGCCTCTCACTCTTTAGCAGCCAATACCAAGTTGAAGACTCCTTGGTATTATCTACACTGTAGATCTAGGCTTTTCCTGTGGCTTTTCTGCCATTCCAAAATGTGCTCAGCTGAGGTCATGAGCTAAATGTTGTTATTGATCACGAGCTCCTCTACCACGGCAAGGTAAAGACATGTTGTTATTGATCACGAGTTTCTCTACCACGGCAAGGTAAAGACATGTTGTTATTGATCACGAGCTCCTCTACCACAGCAAGGTAAAGACATGTTGTTATTGATCCAGCGGCACTTTGGCGCTTGCTCTTTAGCCCAATACATGTAGTGATATCTGCAGGTAAAGCCATAGGAGATGAATCTTTCAGTTTTAATGTGTGAACATAAATCATTGTCAAGCTATTTCAACAATCAAGTGTGCGAAATGAAATCAGTACATTGTTAGATAGTCAACAGTTGTAATTTTTTTTTTAGTCTATCATTTGTACATTATTTCCATTTCGCTTTACCATTTCCGATAAGGAGGAATGTTCATAATTTGCACGTATTTTCATATTGTTCATTATCTGCAGTATTATTATTGATGGATCCATATATTCTGTGGAGATCTCTCTTCTGTAATTGAGCTTCATCACGTTGAGGTGTCTACTGTGTTTCAGTTGAATGTAACTTTAGACATGCTTCCTATAGCATTATAGTATTGGAAGGTATCTTTTTTCACGTGGATACATCTTCTAGGCCAAAATTATATACATTTTCTGTGTTTATCCTGAAAGTACCTTCCAACAGGGATGTAAAGGTCTGCGCTACCCTTGTACAAAATCCAAGGTTTGACTACTAGTCTAAAAAGTTGGCAAATTTTATGTTAGGTGTAATGGGTCTGGTTTATGTTAGGTGTATGGGTCTGGTTTATGTTTGTAAATATAGTTTCTCTTGCATCAAGTTTTATTATCATTTTCTGTCGGCCTTTCTAACATGGTGAATTTTGTTGTTGTATGGTTCTGATGGAGATGGATGGTATCTCTCAGGTTCCTATTACAGCTTTGCCTTTCTTTGTCTGGTGGTCTACTCCTTTACCTCATCCCTGCGAGTGTCTATCTTTGACCTTGATTAGTGTATCCCTTGTCAACTGTGTTGTTTAAAAAAAAACAGTGCAAACAATGAAACATTAAAGCAGAAACAAATTCTGTATCTTCAATAGTTTTTTTTTAAAATCTAAGCAACAAAAATCACAACCTCAACATCTTCAATGGTTTTATTATCTCAGCAACAAAAACCCCAACCTGAACATATACACCTTGGTTTCTTACTGCCAGCTACACACCCAGATTTAAATATCTTAATTTAAAAAAAAAAAAAAGGTTGCGGTGATGAAACAAACCCAGTAAAGTATTCACATACAGCCAGACTTACCATACTCAATTTCACAGCTGATAAACAAACACCGCAACAAAAAGTACCATCAAATTTTTGTGTTAATAAAGGATCCCGTTACACGCCCATTGAGGCATATTGGGAATATGGTGTTAGGCTCATATTTTCTTGACCATCGGCACACTATGGGTGATGTGGTCAGCATCACGCCGGCCGTCTTAACCTTCTCAGAGTTGCTCTGATACCCAATTCATGAAGCTAGGTCGACCCCGCAGCCGTTTGCAGTCTAAAAAAATCCCACCTCAACTGGGGATCAAACCATGGACCACTGAGCTAGGACATCAGTGCACTAACCACTGCGCTACTGTGGCTCCCCTCTTGTGTTATATATAACTATTATTGTTGTAGGTTAAGTATATGCCTTTCAATTGAAACTGCAATTTTTAATAAAAACAGCATTTCATAGTGAAACCCCACCCGTTAAGGAGCTGTCCAGGAACGATACATGTTTGATCAAGAGTGTGACAGGACAGTGTACCTGATGGTGTGGCTGTTACATGACTGTTAAATATACTGTTTTATAAATTATCAAAGAATAAAATTAGAAACTGGAGTGTGAAATATTGCAAGTAAATTTATACACTCCTGATATCAAAGTAATAAAATGTTGAAATATATACAATATGGAATGCTTCATAGTTCTGAAACTTAAGATCAAGTTTCACTTCTTCCCATATAAATTTCAAGAAAATGCTACAACTTAACATGACAAATAAGCTTGAAAAAAATACCATTTTGTTAAATGACTGATTACAGTTTTTAACAACACGAACTCTGGGTAACATGTGGGAGTGAAACAGAAGTTTTTAAACCTCACCTTTTTTTAATTGTCAAACAATTCTGAGATGATACAGAACCAGTCATAAGGGACAGCCAAACACATGTTATTAGCAGCCTTAAGGGACAGCCAAACACATGTTATAACCAGCTTTAAGGGACAGCCAAACACGTTATAACCAGCCTTAATATCCGGCTGGCCTTTTAGGGAGGCCGATGATCGATCGCCGGTTTCCATGTCAATAACGAAAGTTTTAACATTATTTACATACTTTTCTTACCATAAGAGTTCTAATGCCATTTCCGGTAAACCTTGTGTTTGAAAATACTGGAATACTCAAATTTGTGTGAAATATTGATCGATTTTGATTAAATTTAGTTGGGCTCATTAGTCAAAAAAAATTTTTGTTTTGTCTGTCTGAGAATGGCTTCATGTTCAAATGGTCGTTCGAAAAGATTATCAGCTGAACATGCATCACAGCTTATTAAATCATGGATTGATAATGACAGCGATGAGTTCTCGAGCACGGATAGTTCAGATGACGCTGAATTTAGCGATACATTAGCAGAATCTGAGGACAAGGGGGCGTGTCCCTTGGATGGACCTAGTTATAGAACTGGTAGGGGATTGCTAAAAGGGAAAGGTAAATGCTATAAAAATGAAAGAGAAGATAGATCTAGATCACAGCTGAGATTGGTAATCACTGAACCTGGTAATGCTGAGCTTCAGAACAACAATATTATTGAACAGGAGGTTGAATGGAATGAAGTTGATAAGGGTTCAACTCAGAATGCATTTCGCTTTGTTCCACCTCAGGGCAGGACTCCTGGTGTGAATCAAGATATTGTCCCTGAAGACTCACCAGCACTTTTTTTGCCTCAAAGCCCTTTTTACAGAGGAAATATTGGAAGAACTTGTTGTGTCTGTCAATGATTATGCTGATCACCTCTGTCAGCCAAAAGCTGCAACTGCGAGCACAAGTTCTGTTTATCGCAACTGACATCCAATAACACTACATGAACTTTACAGGTTTTTTTCTTCTATCATAGCCATGGGCATTGTCAAAAAACCAAAACTGAGTGATTACTGGTCTCAGGAGCCTTACATACAGACTCCTTGGTTCAGGCAGATATTTACAAGGGACAGGTTTCAAGCATTGTAATTTGTATCACACAATGTTCCATGTAAGTGATGTTGACGCGCAGGGAAAAGTAAAAATTGAGCCGTTTCTGCAGAAACTCCTAACAAGATTTCAGGAGGCATTTTATCCCTACAAAGAGCTGTCTTTAGATGAAATGGTGATAGGGTGGAAAGGCAGGTGGGCACATAAAATGTTCAATGCCTCAAAGCCTAAGAAATATCATGTCAAGACCTTCGGCCTTTGTGACAGTAGTACTGGTTACGTTGTCAATTTGTTGATTTACTTCGGTGCCAATACATCATACAGTCCTGAGCTAGATGTAAAGAGCCAACAAGCCATCAAAGTCTTTGATACACTGCTAAAATCTTGTGGAAAAGGTCATCATATTTATGCAGATCGTTACTAAACAAGTTTTGCATTGCTGCATTATCTTACCGACAACAATCAGTATTTTACTGGAACTGTAAATATCAATCGTAAAAATTTTCCAAAGGCGCTGAAGACTACTCAACTGATGCATCTCCAGATGAAATGGTTTCTCGATCTAGAAAGTACATTTCTTTGTGTAATGTTTAGAGATAAAAAGGCAAAAAAGTCATGCATTCTAGTGTCAAGTTCTGCAACTGTGGAAACCAAAGAAATCACAAATCGTTTCGGCGAAAGAAAGCACAAACCTGCTATGATTGATGACTACAACCAACGAATGAATGGATGTGACAAGGCTGACCAGTGTGTAACAACCTATGGAACATTCAACAGAAGAACCAGAAAGTGGTGGAAGAAAATTTTCTTTTGGATCTTTGAAGTTTCCCAGTTGAATGCTTGTGTGTTGTTTGCACTCAGCAGATCAAATAATTCAAAGAAGCAGACCCTACTGCAGTTTAAGAATGAGTTAATTACAGAACTTAGTCGTGTTGCTTCTGATATTATCCAAAATATCCCACACAGAGTAACCAATGCAAATCAACACAACAGTCCGTTGAACCGTCTGTGTGGAACCAGACACATTGTAAAAAAATCTACATTTCTGCGCAGGTGCGTCATTTGTAGCACCCCTCAAGTTAGAGTGAGAACATTTTTTTAATTGTGATGGGTGCACAGATCATCCACGCCTTCACCCAAATGACTGCTTTGCCAAATACCATGAGGCAAAGTAGTTTAATTTTAAGAATGAAGGGAAAATTTATTTTGTATATAGTATACTTTCAGATTTTTAGTGCGTCTTCAAAATGTGCCAACAAATTTTCAACTGTAATAAAAATAGTATTTATGAAAAGAAGCAGCTAAAACTTTTTTACATTATGTGAATGTACTTTCAAATGGAAGTAGTTTTAGGAGTTTCTGGCTTAAAATTGGATTATTTTTGTGGGTAAGTACAACTCTTTTTCAAATTTGTAAACATTTCTGCACTCAGTACTGTATAGGCTGCATGCATGTTTAAAACCATTGAACAATTCAGATGCACGTCAAAAGGGTTTAATTTCTCCACATTTTAATATATAACGTTTTATGTTATCATTATAAATAAATTATTTAATGCAAATTCAGTAACGGTTGTCATGTCTAAAAATAGGCTAAAATATTTTTGCGCTTTGTCTAAATATACCAAAAAATTTCAAATTGTTATAAAAACTTTATTTGTGCTCAGAAACAACTGCAACCTTCCTACATTATGTGAAAATGGATGTAGTTTAAAATAAAAGTAGTTTTAGGGGTTGACGTTTACCAGAATTAATTACACATATTGATAAGTACAATTTGATTTTCAATTTTTTTGCACTCATTACTGTATATGGTGTCTAACAATATGTATTTTGACTTTGAAAAAGGTATGGTACAGAGAGATTTTCTCAAACTCGAGAAAATATGCCTAATTGGACCTAGTTTTTTCCATAGCAACCAAGCCTGCACCCCTACATATTATACATCATTGGATTCGCCTAGATCTGGGGAATCCTGTGATGTAGTTCATTTATTTTGGTAACAAAATTATACCTGCCAAGATCGAGAATTTATGGGTCGCTTTTTTACCGATTACTTCCATATATGGAAATCGCCGGACATTCGCTGACATCGGCTTTTTCCGCTCACTATTCTAAACTGTTCGTTGGCTGCGTGAGTCCACGTGACTTGTAACCGCCGTGTTGACAATATGGCGTCGGATTGATAAATTCTGTGTACATATTTAGTTAGACTCATTTTTCGGAACTTTTTGTGTGAAAATGCCTCGAAAAAAGAATAGCTTTCGTCATCTAAACATGGAAACGGCCAGGGAGAAAAGATGGAACCAAGATAGTGCAGGTAAAAGTCGCTAATTTTGTTATGGTAATGATACAAAATGAATCACTGTGGAAAGCCAGGCTCGCACAACACATTTAGGCTACACAAATTTAGTTTTGATTGACTCTGTTAGAACTGAGTGGAGGGGGAAGAAGGTACTATATTTGGATATTGGAAATCTGACTTAATTTTCTTGAATTAATACACAATATGTCCTAATTATAACCCATAAAGGGTTCAACGATATACTTTAAAAAAAATGTCACGTGAATAAGCTATTATTTTTTAAAATTTATGTATTTGCAAGCTTTTAGTAAACGCGTTGGCAGCAAACAGTGATCACATTTTTCTGGTTTGACAAAATGACATGATTCCACATTATACGTTAAATTATCATGGTATTTATAAGCATGTGACATATGTTTCTTGAGCTGTGATTATTTCTTATGTACTTTTTTTAGAACTAAATGGTCCCCCTAATGAGCCTAGTCTGCCTGAGGTTATACTGTCAGCTTCAGCTGTAAATGAAGGAGCCAGCACAAGTTCCTCTACAACTTCTACCTCTTCACCCCACAGCACACCACGGTTCTGTAAAAAGCTGGAACTAAGTGCTTCATCGGTGCAAGAAGCTTCAACGCCTAACAATACGGTCTCCAGAACTATAGTTGATATGTCTGAGATATGCAACCTTGTTAGTCAGCTTGCATGTCCAGAATGCTATGGGAAGCTGTCTGCAGAAATTAATAATCAGGCCAAGAGAGGTCTTGTTCAACACATCAGTCAATTGTTGTGTTTGCGACAAAACTGTTGCATCAATGTACACATCATCGGTTGATGAACATAATTCATTCAGTGTGAACAAAGTTGCAGTTCTATCATCATTGTTATCAGGAATGGGACCCTATAAATTTAACTACTTTGCACAGAACATGGATATGCCTGGCCTGCATAAAAAAACTTTCAACACAATTGCAAAAAAAATTTATTTGCAAACACCAGAACTCGCAACCATATCAAGAATATATTATGGATATTGGAGTCAGTTTTGATGGCAGCTGGCTCACAAGGGGCCACAGTTCAAAAACTGGTATTGGTTGTGTTGTGGAGATCTTGACAGGTCTTGTTATAGATGCCCATGTGCTTTCAAAATACTGTCAGACATGTGCTACAACTGGTTCTTGGTACCAGAAGGAAGCCCCGGGAAACTTCAGCAAATGGAAAGAGGAGCATGTGAAGCAAGGATGTGATATAAATTTTGAAGGTATTTACTTCTGAATCTTATTTTTGATTTCTCCTTCTCCTCGTCTAAAAATTTAAACTGATCTAATTTTAATTTCTCCATAAGTATCAGTTTTAGTAACATAATTTATTACTTACATGTGTTTGCTTTGCTTCCATTGTACTACATTTGCTTCTACATTGTAAAGGAAAGTGTTCAATGTTTGCTTACATCATTATTTTAAGTGTTACTAATTCATACCTTTTCTTCTTTCTAGGAAGTTCAGGTGTGATGGAGGCTGAGGCAGCTAGTGTTTTATGGAGCCGGTCTGTGACACGACACAAATTTCGCTACACCACCATGTTAAGTGATGGTGATAGCAAAGCCTTCAATAGGGTCATGGAAATTAAACCATATGGCCCTAATGTTGAAATCATCAAAGAAGAGTGTATTAACCATGTAGGAAAAAGAATGATTACAGCTCTTCGTAATTTAGTTGCTGATTGCCGCAAGCAAAAAGTTACGCTTGGAGGACGTGGCCGTGACAGATACAGCCATCCGAAAGCTTGGCATTTATTATTCCAGGGCTATCAGGCAACATGCTACTGCAGCTGATATGAAGAATGCTATTAAGGCTAGCCTACATCATTGCTATTCAACTGATGATTATCCCCAGCATCAGTTTTGTCCTACTGGCCAAGACTCTAGGTGTTTCTATAAAGCAGAGTTATCTAGGAATGAGTATGCTTTTGGGCATCAAAAACGTATACATACGCCCCTGTACTTTAAGCTGTTGAACAGACATTTGACACCAGTGTATGACAGGCTGACAAATCTGAAACTGTTGAGTCGCTGTGAAAGAAAGGCTACCCAAAACTCCAATGAGAGCCTTCATTCAGTTATTTGGAGTAAAGTGCCAAAGCATATCTTCCATTCACGAAAGCGCGTTGAATTCTGCCTTCTAAGTGCAGTTGCTGAATTTAATGAAGGACCTGAGGCTGCTATATTTTTCAAGAAAGTCCTGGGGCTGAACAGTGGAAAAGAGGCTTATCGACTGGCAGGAGCAAGAAAGCGTAAACGTCTCGTGCTCAGCTCTAAAACGGCAGAAAACTGCACTAAGAAAAGGAACCAAATTAGGCACACATCTCAACAGAAATCCAGACAAGAAGCTGCAGAGGAAGCTGGATATATGGCCGGTATGTTCTGAATGACAAGTAAGTTATTTTTTTGCTGTAGTATTACATACTTATTTAATTGTTGTCTTCTTATGTATAAAAATGCAGTTTTCTCATAATCTATTTTTTAATCCTAATTTTCTTATAACTTCCACACTTATGTAAGAATTGGAACATATATTGCCCATAATCTTTTAAAACTTTTTATGTGATGGATTTTAAGTATCTGATCAAACTTTTGATTAATTGACAAAAGTAATGTAACATTTAGTAAAATTTGTTTCTATTTTTAGACACTATTTTCAAAGTCCTACAACTTTTTTTGTATTAAAGTTATCAAAAATCCATCACAGGAAAAGTAAGAATTGGAACATATATTGCCCATAATCTTTTAAAACTTTTTATGTGATGGATTTTAAGTATCTGATCAAACTTTTGGTTAAATTTGTTAGAAACTATTTTCAAAGTCCTACAACTTTTTTTTGTATTAAAGTTATCAAAAATCCATCACTGGAAAAGTTTTAACATATAATGATAAACGTTGTGTTCATATTTGGTATTCATAGCTTAATAAATAAAAAAGCCTTAGCAAATTGAGTCAGAACAAAGAATCCAATATTGCTCAGCTCTAAAACGGCAGAAAACTGCGCTGACAAGGAAGGAAATTAGGCACAAATTTCAACAGAAAGCCAGATAGGAAGCTGCAGAGGAAGCTGGCTATGCTACCAGTATGTTCTAAATGACAAGTAAGCAATTTTTCAGGGGCAATATTACAGACTTATTTAATTGTAGTCTATTTATGGAGAAAAATGCGATTTTCTCAAAATCTAATTTTCTCATCCTAATTTCCTTAAAACTTCCACACTTATGTGTTAATTGACATAAAAATTGGCACATATGTTGCCCATAATCTTTTAAAACTTTTGTATTGTTGGACTTTGAGTATCTGATCAAACTTTTGATTTATTGCAAAAAGTAATGTAAAATTTATCAAAATTTGTTACTATTGTTAGACACTATATTCAAAGTCCTACAACTTTTTTTGTAATTCAATATAAAGTTTACATAAATGATTCCTCAAGGACACTGCTAGAGAGTTGATGGCATGCCTGTTTTTCTCATACACTTTCAACATGTCCTCCAACATGCTGACTGAAACATACAATTCTTGAAAGTATGATCACGGTTGCTGTTGTCAGGTGTTAGTTTACAATTATATCTTTTTCAGGAGTTTGGATAACAGTACCATGAAAATGTTCTTTTACCGTAATTAAATTACTTAATACCATCACTATCACCAAGTTTCAACTAACTTTAAAATGGCATATCAGGCTTCTGCAACTATTTACACAACTAAATGGTAACTGTGTTTATCGTGAACATATTGTAATACTGTACTTCATGGTGTAGTACAAGTGTATACCATCAGTTCTTGATGCAGTACAATTTATTGTACAGTAATTTCTTGACCAATGAAAATAATTGGTTCCAGAAAAAGGCCACACTAATCAAATTCATTAACTGGGACCTGGTTATCATAATAATTATATTAAAAAATTATGAAACAATGAATGCTTGCATAGAATAGAACGACTGAAATGGCATGATAAGATCTTTAATGTGGAACTGATGACAAGAACCAGTGGAACAAGTGATGAGAAGAAGATGCTGGAGATGGATAGGACACACACTGAGGAAACTTTGTTGATAGCATTAGAAGGCAGTCCTTGTTGTGGAATCTCCAGGGTAAGAGAGATAGAGGAAGACCAAAGAACACATAGAGAAGACAACTGAAGGCAGACATGAAGAAGACATAGAAAGACCTTGAGCTGATGTCATGTGACAGGAAGATTTGGTATAAGTTTATTGAAGGTCTATGCACCTTTGGGAGTTGAATGGTGATGATGATATTTGTCATTGTCCAACATTCTACGTGTTGACAACAGACTTTTATATTTGTTATTGTCCAACATTCTACGTGTTGACAACAGACTTTTATATTTGTCATTGTCCGACATTCTACGTGTTGACAACAGACTTTTATATTTGTCATTGTCCAACATTCTATGTGTTGACAACAGACTTTTATATCTGTCATTGTCCAACATTCTATGTGTTGACAAGAGACTTTTATATTTGTCATTTTCCAACATTCTATAATAATAATAATAATAGCCCCTTCAGTCATAACTGACTATGGGAATGCGCCCCTGAGGTGACAGCCCTCAGCTGCTTATTTTCCTGGTGCTCCTTTCGACGTTTTCTCCTCACCTCTGCTTCTTGTGTGAGCCTCTCTTCGCCCAATCTGAGGTGGCGCCGTAAATAGCATCGCCACTTAGTGCGATCGGCAGCTTCATCCTCCCATGTTGCTGGATCCATGTCCAGTGCCCTCATATCTCTCTTGCACACATCTTTGAACCTCAGCTGTGGTCGCCCAACTGTTCTCTTGCCATCTGCTAATTGTCCGTAGAAGATATCTTTTGGGATGCGACCATCTTCCATGCGGCGAACATGGCCAAGCCAGCGAAGTCTGCGCTGTCTAAGAAGCGTATACATACTTTGAAGGCCAGCACGTGACAACACCTCGACATTTGTCACTTTATCTTTCCAAGAGATGCCGAGGATGCGGCGTAGACACCGCAAATGGAAGGTATTGAGCCTTCTTTCTTGCTTAGCATAGGTCGTCCAGGTCTCGCTGCCATATAGGAGTGTGCTGGTGACGCAGGCATTATATACCGCAGCTTTGGTCTTCATTGTGAGTTTAGAGTTTCCCCAAACACGCGATGTGAGGCGGGCAAAGGTAGCTGCAGCTTTGCCAATGCGGCTGTCGATTTCTGTATCCAGTGAGAGTTTGTCATTGATGGTAGACCCTAGGTATGTGAAGTGGTGCACCACTGCCAATTCATAGTTATCGATGGTGATAACTGGTGCAGCACCCACATCCTGACTCAGCACATTCGTTTTCTTTAGATTTATTGTGAGGCCAAAGTCCTTGCATGCTTTAGTGAAGCGATTCATCAAGCTCTGAAGCTCCTGTTGGCTTTGAGTGACGACTGCAGCATCATCAGCGAACAACAAGTCTCTTATAGTGACCCTTTTTATTTTTGTTTTTGCCTTCAGCCTTGAAAGATTAAACAGACGGCCATCTGACCTAGTGTGAAGGCATATTCCTTCAGTTGCATCTCTGAATGCATGTTTCAAGAGTAAGGCAAAGAAGATTCCGAAGAGGGTCGGAGCCAGAACACAGCCTTGTTTAACGCCACTTCGTATATCAAAGGGCTGTGACGTGCTTCCAGCATATTGGACTGTTCCCTTCATGCCGTCATGGAATGACTTTATCATTTCCAGCATTTTAGAAGGGCAGCCTATTTTCAGGAGGATTTTAAAGAGTCCATCCCTACTAACCAGGTCGAATGCTTTCTAACATTCTATATGTTGACAACAGATAATGCAGTATAACTTTTTAATCAAAAATACACTACCATTTAGTCTATTATTTATAATCATTTACCATTTAAAAAAATATACAGCGGAGCTTTGTCTGTTATTAATGATTTCCTACAATCAACAATACAGAACTACCGTGTCTGGAGCTAATCATTTACTACAATCAAATATGCAGTGTAACGATGATTTACTACAATCAAAAATACTGTGAAAGTTTGTCTATTAATAATTTACTACAATCAGAAGCAAAGTGACGTTTCTGTTTTTAATGATTTACTACTATCAAAAACAGAACAACTTTGCTGCTATTGTTTTTACTACAGTCAAGTAAATAATATAGTTTATCTTAATGTTGTTGTGGTTCAGAATCAACATCATTGCACTCTGGGCAAACACATAGGTGCTAAGTCTCCTTCAGTATATGTCAAAGGGTATGAATGTTGATTGTTCCTGTTGCACGCCGGTTGTACACATGCCAGTTGTATACATGCCGGTTGTATACACACCGGATGCATCTTCTTATCTGTCTTACATATGAAGCCAAATTCCAGCCTTAATGATTCATCGATTGCAGTGTCATTTTTAATAGGTGATCATTAATAGTCCTCAGTATCTCTCCCTTGTCCACTATTGGTGCTCTTGAAGCTAGTCTTTCAGTGCTGCGTACCCCTGTAAGACCAGGACATTAGATCAACACCAGTTCCTGAAGAAACAAGGCTTCTATGGAGGAATTCCATTCATGCCGTAGCCATCCATTTTGGACCTTCTAAAGCATGGTCTGAGAGTTTATGATTTACTACAATCAAAATTATAGTATAAATGCATCTGTTATTAAAAAAACAGAACAACTTTGCTGCTAGTAATTTGCTACAACCTAATACATAATGTAGTTTATGATTTACTACAATCAAAATTACAGTATAAATGTGTCCGTTATTCATGATTTACTACAACCAGCAATACAGAACAACTTTGTCTGGTGATGATAATTTACTAATGATTACCTACCATCAAATATACTGTCAAAGTTTGTATATTAGTCATTTACTACAATCAAAACTAAAATGCTGCTTTGTTTGGTATTCATGGTTTACAACAGTAATGAACACAGAACAACTTTGTTGCAAATAAATGACTACAATCAAATATACAATATAGTTTATAATTTACTGCAACAAAATAATACAGTATAAATGAGTCTGTTATTAATGATTTAGTACAATCAAAAACGCAGTACAGCTTTACTGTTAATGATTTATTACAATCAAATACACAGTATAACTCATGATTCACAACAATCAAAAATACAATACAAATTTGTTATTAATGATTTCCTACAATCAAAAACACACAACAACTTTGTTGCTAATCATGTTAATACAATCAAATATACAGCACAACTTTGTTTAATACTAATGATCTATTGAAGTAAATAATAATCTGATTCAGGTTGAGGTAAAATGAGAACAGGAAATATTTGCATTTACTAACTGCAATATTATTTTTTTTATAATTTGTAAATATGGTCATTCTGTCACAAAAAGTTTAAACATATTTACTAGCATTCATATACTTCATTTACAAATCACCAGACTACACATGTAATCCACTTGGAAATAAGAAAAGATTCACCCTGTGACATGCAAAACACCATATCATTTATACTACAATTCGATTTTAGCTTCCTTACTCTTTTTCACCTCCTCAACAATTTCATCAGTATCTTCTATACGTTCATCACTCTCATCTTCATCCTCAATTTCATCTAACTTAACATCAGTCGATTTGTTCTTCTTTGCTTCCTCTTTTTTCCTTCTTTCTTCTTCTTTTCTTCGCTCCTCCTCTTTACGCAGAATTTCACAAAGTCCATTAAGAATCTGGTCCCCAGCACGGATACCAGAGTTGTAGGCGCCATGAAGTGTTCCATGAGCCTCAAAGGATGTGTGCTCTCCAGCAAAGTAGATGTACGGGCACAAGGGCATGGTAAATGTGTCCCACAATGCAGGATCACTTCCTGGGGGTGGTCAGAGAAAAGAAAAGGCGTGATTCATTTGATAATTTGTTTCACATTACATCTTCAAATATTCAATAGTCAAAGTTTTAATATAAAGAACACAAATGTATGTGTTTTAAAGCTTTTTTTTAATTTAGTGTGTTTAATTATTTTATTTATCTAGTGGCATGTATGAACTGACAAGCTCCTACCACTTAATCTACATCACATGACAACAAATCAACAGAAAGACAGGTATCACTGGCAGATCAACAAAAAAGGATTTTCAGAACTTTTCACTGACCCACGACTCACAGATAACAAAACTCACCAACTTTGGGGTATGTGCTGGCCCCCAAAGACAAGGGATCTGTGACCCATTTGGACTGCTGGAACCGAACTATGTTTCCACCTTGCTTCACCACGTCCTCACCAAACATCTCATTAAGTACATTTATGACTGGGGACAGACAGGAGTGTAAATAACAGATATTATTTAACAATGTAAGCGTGACATAAGATTTTACCATATAGAACATGCAGACTTAACAGTAATGGCTGAAATACGATTAAAGTTAAGTAATTTATTCTCTTACCCGTATTCATTTCTATCTAAATACAAGTGACTGCTGCTGTGAATTATGCAAGATTTACTTAGTTTCAGACTTGCCAGATTTTGCAATATATGCTTGCTCAAATAATAAGTTATTCAACCACTAAAGTGAATAAACTCTGTAGTCCTATGAGTTTCATCAAGCAACATGTTTTTCTTCAATACGGTCAATAAACTTCTGAAATATGTATGTGTTCTTGTGTAATATGTCCCTATTTAGAACAGTTAATACTCTTCCATTCAATATGTGTTTTCATCATCATCATTCCCTCTGTCTGCTCCTTATAGAGCATGAATCAACCACTTCTGCTGACTCCCTTGCACAAAGTCTGCACTAAAACATTCACGTATTGTGACAACAGGAAAGATTAACACTTTGCTGACCAAATTCGACGATAGTCGAATTTCCGGTTGAAACCCTTCCTGACCAGATTCGAAGAAAGTCGAATTAGTAACTCTACCAACGCAACAGACAGCCGTATCGATAGTTTTACGAAACAAGCCTCATCAGGATATTTTTAACATTCCAAAATGGCTGCGCCCATGAATGATATTGTGAAGCGCTGTTTCTAGCGGAGTTTTGATTAAAATTTCATTATTTTTAGTACAAGAGTCCGTTCTTTGTTTTCATCATGTGTGATGATGAAAACCAGACTTATAACAGAGATGATTCTGACTCTGGCAGCGAATCTGGTGCCGAAAGTGATATCTCATGGCTAAGTAGAGATGTATCACTCAATCGTAACGCAACTGATAGCAGCGACAACGAATTTGGATTAGATGAAGGTGATGTAGGTACATCTGAAGCAGGAGATGGGCGTGGCACAAGAGACCACAGCAAGACTGCACATCAAAATAATCTGTGGAGATGGAGAAAGCTTGCTCAAAACGAACTTGTTGAGCTTGACATGCTTCCTCCATATGAAGAACAACAAGGTGTCACGGCAGACACAACTGAATATATGTCAATTAATTTTTTCAAACTTTTTACCCGACACTGCCATAGATCTGATCACTGACAAAGTGAATAGGTACGGAGAAAATCACCTCTCTCAGTACACAGGAAATGCTAAGTACAAGAAACGTACTTGGGTTAAAACTGATGCAGTTGAAATTTCTGCATTCATAGGCCTTCATATTGATATGGGAATCTTTTGGTTGAATGATACACCATATTCGAGGGTCATGAGTCGGAACAGGTACCAACAGCTCCACAGAAATCTCCATTTTAATAATAATGATAACAGAATTGAGAGGGGGCAGCCTGGGTATGACCCCCTCTTCAAGCTCAGACCCATACTGGATATTATTTTGCCTACATATAAGCAACACTACACACCTGGGCGGGAGTTGTCAATAGATGAATCGATGGTGAAGTTCAAGGGTAGAATATATTTCAAGCAATTCCTGCCAGCAAAACCCACAAAGTGGGGATTCAAAGTATTTGTACTCACTGATGCTAAAACACAATACTGCCTGAAATTGAAAATTTATACTGGTAAGGCAAATGATGAAGGTTCTGTTGGGGCAACTTCCAGGGTTGTGAAAGATTTTCTTGATGGATATGGCAACAAAGGACATATTCTCTACTGCGAAAGCTTTTATTCAGCCCCAGCTTTATTTCAAGAGCTGAAAGAAATTCAGATGGGTGCATGTGGAACAGTAGCTGAGAATAGGAAGCATTTTCCTGAAGCACTGAAGAAAAAGCAACTCAAATTGAAAAAGGCAGATCATCCTGTGTTTTGTGCCACAGAAGATAAAGGCATGTTGGCAGTTACCTGGCATGACACGAAAAGAGTTAACCTTTTATCTACTGTACACTCCAATGATGTTATGGACAAGACAGTTAGAAAACGAGGAATACCTGAGAAAAATACAACAAAAGTATGGGAGGTGTCGACCACTTCGGCCAACTGGGTGCAAGCTATCCCTACCCACACAGATCATATAAATGGTACCTGCCATTATACCATTTCTTAGTTGAAACTGCCCTGGTTAATGGGCACATAACCTACAACACTGCCAACTCTACAAAAAAGATCACAGCAAAGAAGTTCAGGCAGGATGCCAGTCTTGCTCTTATTGAACCTGCTATTCTTCGACGCAATGTGACACCTTCAAAACCACAAGTCACAACAACACGACTTACTGAGCGCCACTTCATTGATAAATATGAAAGGGCAAGGTACAAACCAGACTGTAAAGTGTGTAAGGCTGCAGGGAAAAGAAGCCAGACTGTCATGTACTGCCCAGATTGCAATGTACCTCTATGCCTGATACCGTGCTTCAAGTTATACCATACAGTCAAGGATTATCAACGATCCAGACAGACTCTTGCAGAGGCCTACAGCTACAACTTCAACCCCAGTTAATGAAGGAAGCAGCTCAGACTCCAACTAGAGGTACGTAACTATTCAAAACATTCACAAACACTCATTGTCAGATGCCGCAGACACAGAATACACTCAAAAAAGACAAATACAAAAATTAAATTTTCTTTGCAATTTATTTACAATTTTTGTTAGCCTTTTATGTTGAAATACATGGTTATTGTTAAATCAGTACGTCAATTAAGATTATTTTCTTCATTGCCATCAATGTCCCTAACATTTTATTGCACTGACATCAAACAAATTCACTAAACACTGGAAAAATATCATGGTTTTAAAACATCTCCTGAAATTTCTATAAATAACCACACAAATTCAAGATGGCCGCCATGATCATGTGACAAATTTGCATAAAATATACTTATTCAGATGTAGCAACCATTCATAATGGTGCTCTGAAAATTTCAAAACCCTATGTCTGTTTTTCAATTTTTTATGAATTTAAAAAAAACCCAGTTATTTTTAAAGAAATCGGCAAACACCCTTGATAATGGAAGACATTAATGTTCTGGATTGCTGGTTAATCGTTAAATCAGTACGTCAATCAAGCTTATTTTGTTCATTGCCATCAACGTCCCTAACATTTTATTGCACTGACATAGAACAAATTCACTAAACACTGGAAAAATATCATGGTTTTAAAACATCTCCTGAAATTTCTATAAATAGCCACACAAATTCAAGATGGCCGCCATGATCATGTGACCAATTTGCATAAAATATATTTTTTTCAGATGTAGCAACCATTCATAGTGGCGCTCTGAAAATTTCAAAACCCTATGTCTGTTTTTCAATTTTTTATGAATTAAAAAAAAAAAAGTTATTTTTAAAGAAATCTGCAAACACCCTTGGTAATGGGAGACATTAATGCTCCGGATCGCTGGTCAGCAAAGTGTTAAAGGAATAGAGGATGACAAACAGAAAAGCTAGTGGACAGTCTAATATCATGGCATTGACAGAATTTAACAACAGAAATGATAAACAGTACTAGAGACAGCAAGTTGTGGAGTCACATGGTCACCTATGCTAACTGGCAGGGTAATCGATGATGATAATCACTGACATCTTATCAGATTTTATCTTCAACATATGAATTACAATACTATTAGACTGAAACATAATGCACTTCTGTGTGTCGTGTATTGTGGTTCGCACTATTGACCTGCCATTGAAACATCATTTTATGATGATGCGTAGATGGCAGAGCGGATAGTGTGATTCGCTTGCATGGCTAGGCGGGGTTGTCGCACGGAAGGTCCAGTGTTCAAATCCTGGGTAAGCCACTCATGTCTGTTGTTTTTCTGTTGTCTGGTGTTCTACTTCTTTATTTCCTGCGAGTGCCTGATAACATACCTTTATATTTGTTTCATATTAATTTCATATTAATTTACTGTTTACAGGCCTCAGGTTTCCCTCCCTTATTTGTAATAAATGTTTGTACAATACCAAACCTACCCACTATCCTGTTCTCACTGTTCTAGTCTACGATCATTTACTGGACACAGTATTAAGGTCCTAAGGGTCTTGTTGGATTCGGCCTATACTGCTTGATAGAAATACAACAGAAGTGATTGCGTCATTAATAGGCTGAACTGCCCACGGAGGACTTCTGGTGTCGTGTATTGTGGTTCGCACTATTGACCTGCCATTGAAACATCATTTTATGATGATGCGTAGATGGCAGAGCGGATAGTGTGATTCGCTTGCATGGCTAGGCGGGGTTGTCGCACGGAAGGTCCAGTGTTCAAATCCTGGGTAAGCCACTCATGTCTGTTGTTTTTCTGTTGTCTGGTGTTCTACTTCTTTATTTCCTGCGAGTGCCTGATAACATACCTTTATATTTGTTTCATATTAATTTCATCACATGACTTCACCTTGCGTCCCTTTCAGAGAAGTTGGGGGTCAGAGTGGCTTAAAGGTCCGCCTCTAATTCTAAGGGTACTGGGTTCAGTTCCCAGTACAGGGAATATAACTGATGGACTTTTTTCACAATCAGTGGTTCCTAATGATGTCATACTCCCCTAGTGATTTTATGGGTAGTGAGATCAGATGACTTGCCTTCTTGGATAAGGACGAAAAAATAGGTCCTGTCTGCAAGGTGCGCATGTTAAACATCCCTCGGCAGTTGGAAATCATAAAGAGTAGGCCACATGGCTGCTGCCATGGCAAAATTTAAAAATTAGGAAACCTACCCACCACAAAAATATTTATAGAATGTATGATTCCTGCATACACACATTGGGATACTCACCAGTGCTATGGAGTTTGTGCACTGTGCCGAGATCCTCCATGTCTGATCTAAGGCAGGAGATCGGAGCACTGATGGAGTTGTCCGTGCGCTATGAAGATGGTTCTTATTTAAGGACCAAAACCAAAGCAGAGAAGAGACAAATCTGAACTCTACAAAAATAATGTTACACATCTTACATATAATGTTACTAAACTTACCTGTACTATAACTAAAAGTAACTATAATATTATTAAGCTTACCTTTAATATTACTAGTTACTTATAACATAACTAAACTTACCTATACTCAAACTAGACTTAACTACAATATTACTAAACTTACCTAAGTGTTTAGCTTCTTCAAGGTCAAGCTTTTCAAACTCCAGAGCCGGTTGTCCAAACAGCAAACCAGTTAGAACTGGGTGACCAACAAGACGGTTCACATTTACCCACGTCTGGAGGTTACCTCTTTCTGCTTCTGTTTTGACTGCCCTTGTAAACACACCAAACTCAGCCGGCCAGAATGCATGCTCAAATTCTACGATAACTTTGTCACCCGCAGACATGGCTATCGATACAAAAATCAGAATCAAAATACAATACAATGATATCAGTGTTAACAGACTGCATTTTCTACACATGAGTAAATTATGTGATATTTCAATAGTATCCTTCCAAAACATGTTATCTTTAATATCATCTCATTTGTTCACTCCTTACGGAGCATGGAGCCACAACTTCAGGTAGCCCCCCATGATGAAGCCTGTATCAAAGCACAAACTCTTACAGCAGTGGTTTCTGGAACAATTTGTTTTATATAATGAAGTTGCCAGCCCAGTGCACAAGTCTCATATACTCAGTCACCTTATGGCATGCCTGGGGAAGCAGGTCATATTATTTCTTTGTCTCCTCAGACACCCCCTGGGGAAATACACAGGAATTGATTGACTATGATGTAACTAAATTAACTATTTCTTTGTCTCCTCAGACACCCCCTGGGGAAATACACAGGAATTGATTAACTACGATGTAACTAAATTAACTATTTCTTTGTCTCCTCAGACACCCCCTGGGGAAATACACAGGAATTGATTGACTACGATGTAACTAAATTAACTATTTCTTTGTCTCCTCAGACAACTCCTGGGGAAATACACAGGAATTGATTGACTACGATGTAACTAAATTAACTATTTCTTTGTCTCCTCAGACACCCCCTGGGGAAATACACAGGAATTGATTAACTACGATGTAACTAAATTAACTATTTCTTTGTCTCCTCAGACACCCCCTGGGGAAATACACAGGAATTGATTGACTACGATGTAACTAAATTAACTACGGTATTTCTTTGTCTCCTCAGACAACCCCTGGGGAAATACACAGGAATTGATTGACTATGATGTAACTAAATTAACTATTTCTTTGTCTCCTCAGACACCCCCTGGGGAAATACACAGGAATTGATTGACTATGATGTAACTAAATTAACTATTTCTTTGTCTCCTCAGACACCCCCTGGGGAAATACACAGGAATTGATTGACTACGATGTAACTAAATTAACTATTTCTTTGTCTCCTCAGACACCCCCTGGGGAAATACACAGGAATTGATTGACTACGATGTAACTAAATTAACTATTTCTTTGTCTCCTCAGACACCCCCTGGGGAAATACACAGGAATTGATTGACTACGATGTAACTATTTCTGAAATAATATATTTATACAGCAAGGTATTGAGCTCAGTATTTTAGCTCTGCATAGTTGGAGAACCCCCTTGGATGGCAGGGAATGCACAGTATGTCACGCACTTCTTCCTCCTAGCTTGGGACCAGATGTGACGATCCTTTAAATGCCAGCCAAGCTGCAGAAACTGGAGCTCATGACTTCAACTCAACACGTTTCGGAATGGCAGAAAAGCCTAGATCTACAGTAAAGATAATACCAAGGAGTCTTCAACGTGGTATTGGCTGGAAAACGGCGATAAGCTCAGCAGCCCTAGTTAAACAACAACAACCCATAAAAATACATTATATTACAGGGCTGCATCATCTGATGATTTCATTGCTTTTATCTTTAAACCAGCATCCATCTATTTCATTGTTTTTTTTTTGTAATCGTCAAACTAATATCTGTCAATTTCAGTGTTTTTATCTTCCAACTGTTAACTATCAATTTCAATGTTTTTATCTTCAAACCACTATCAATTTCAATGTTTTTATCTTCAAACCACTATCTATTTCATTGTTTTTATCTTCAAACCATTATCTATTTCATTGTTTTCATCTTCAAACCATTATCTATTTCATTGTTTTCATCTTCAAACCATTATCTATTTCATTGTTTTCATCTTCAAACCATTATCTATTTCATTGTTTTCATCTTCAACCATCACTAAGGTTCTGTTACTTCCTATCACAACAGACTCAGAGAACCGTTCCTCACACTGAGTTCAATCCCCTAGTCCAGATTTCTCACAATCCTAAACAACATGTTCAATCAATCAATACCCTCTAGCTTCCAAAGGAGCATAGGCCTTCAACAAACACATGCCAAGTCCTCCTGTCACGTGACATAGGCCTTCAACAAACACATGCCAAGTCATCCTGTCACGTGCTATAGGCCTTCAACAAACACAGGCCAAGTCTTCCTGTCACGTGACATAGGCCTTCAACAAACACATGCCAAGTTGTCCTGTCACGTGCCGTCTGCTCAAGTTCTTTCCATGCCTTCCTGATCATGTTCATTTCTGTATCCAGTTCTCTTCTCCATGTGTTTTTGGGTCTACCTCTGCCTCTCTTTCTCTGGGGATTCCAGAAAAAGGACTGCCTTGTAATGCTATCAACAGGTTTCCCTAGTGTGTGTCCTATCCATTGCCAGCATTTTCTTCTCAATTCTTGTTCCACTGGCACCCATGTGTTACCGGGGCCTGGAAGAGGAGTAAAGAATAGTAACACTGTACCCTACCAAGCATGTCATAAAAAGCAACTATGGAGGGTTGGGCATGGGGGCTAGTTACCCTATCCTGTAAAAAAAACTTCAACAGACAACATGTTCATTAGCGTCTGCTTTTTGTTTAATAACAATAAAAGAAGATGAGAATAACAGAAGCTCTGGGTCAACAAATGTAATTTTTGTTATTAGAGCTGGGGTTCTCAACCTATTTTTGTGCCATGGATCCTTTGACTGTCCGGCAAAGGCTAGGGACCACTTTTCAGAAAAAAATGTACGTTAAAAAAATGCATAATTAAACATTTTATATTTTAGGTAATGTACATGGACACCTAGAATCCATTCACAGATTCCTCAGTGTTTAGATGCCCTGTATTAGAAAGCTCTGTTTATCAACAACTAAAATGCTCACTTATTTCATGTAATGCAAGTTGGTACTTCTTTGGGAGATCCGGCTCAAACAGTAATTCTCCAGACACAATAACAGAGAGGGGCACGGCAAGCACAACTGCATCAGCAGTAACTTGTAAGCCATCACGGAATCGGACCACCACCTTACGCTTGTCTTTGTCTACTTTAATTTGTCTGACAGCTTTATTAAGGTTCAGATGAAGAGGGGGTTCCTCAGTTGAGCCACTCAACAGCCTAAATACAGGAGAAGACACAGCAATTCGTCAAATCTGTTATATCAAAAACAAGTGAAGATACAGCAAAATATAAAACTTGTTATATCAAAAACATGTGAAGATACAGCAATATGTAAAACCTGTTATATCAAAAACACGTGAAGATACAGCAATTTATAAAACCTGTTATATCAAAAACACGTGAAGATACAGCAATTTATAAAACCTGTTATATCAAAAACACGTGAAGATACAGCAATATATAAAACCTGTTATATAAAAAACACGTGGAGATACAGCAATATATAAAACCTGTTATATAAAAAACACGTGAAGATACAGCAATATATAAAACCTGTTATATCAAAAACACGTGAAGATACAGTAATTTATAAAACCTGTTAAATCAAAAACACGTGAAGATACAGCAATATTTAAAACCTGTTATATAAAAAACACGTGAAGATACAGCAATATATAAAACCTGTTATATAAAAAACACGTGAAGATACAGCAATATATAAAACCTGTTATATCAAAAACACGTGAAGATACAGTAATTTATAAAACCTGTTAAATCAAAAACACGTGAAGATACAGCAATATTTAAAACCTGTTATATAAAAAACACGTGAAGATACAGCAATATATAAAACCTGTTATATCAAAAACACGTGAAGATACAGCAATATATAAAACCTGTTATATCAAAAACACGTGAAGATACAGCAAACCTGTTATATCAAAAACACGTGAAGATACAGCAATATGTAAAACCTATTATATCAAAAACACGTGAAGATACAGCAATATATAAAACCTGTTATATTAAAAACACGTGAAGATACTGCAATATATAAAACCTATTATATCAAAAACACGTGAAGATACAGCAATATTTAAAACTTGTTATATCAAAAACACTTGAAGATACAGCAATATATAAAACCTGTTATATCAAAAACACTTGAAGATACAGCAATATATAAAACCTGTTATATCAAAAACACGTGAAGATACAGCAATATATAAAACCTGTTATATCAAAAACACGTGAAGATACAGCAATATATAAAACCTGTTATATCAAAAACACGTGAAGATACAGCAATATATAAAACCTGTTATATCAAAAACACGTGAAGATACAGCAATATATAAAACCTGTTATATCAAAAACACGTGAAGATACAGCAAACCTGTTATATCAAAAACACGTGAAGATACAGCAATATATAAAACCTGTTATATCAAAAACACGTGAAGATACAGCAATATATAAAACCTGTTATGTAAAAAACACGTGAAGATACAGCAATATATAAAACCTGTTATATCAAAAACAGGTTAAGCAACAACTGGTGACTGGTAGCACTGAAAGGGGCTTGAGTTTGTGACTGATCCATTTCTTTTCTGTTTATCAGTATAAAAATCACATTTTTATTCCTTTTCTGTTTATCAGTATAAAATCACATTTTTATTCCTTTTCTGTTATTTCAGATTTATGACGCAAGTACTCAAATAAATGAAACATTTAAAATGAACTGTTCTTGCCTGTCTACGAGCTCTCCCATTCCATCTAAAAGAACTTTATCGTAGCCTACATCCAAATCTTCAGGTCTGTAATGACGAGTTGAGTAGTTGTCAAGAATGTACGATGGCAAGCATCTCACCAAATGAGCCTCAGCGCTAAAATTTAAAAACAAATTAAAAAAAAAGATTATCCAAACATTTATCATTAAAAAAAGACGGAATCCTTTAGGTATCTGGGCATAATATTTAACAAAAGAAATAAACTGATATGAAAACCTGGATAGAGACAAGTCTTCTCTTTCTTCGTTCATATAACCATATATATTTCCCTCATAAAATTGATGGTCGGTGTCAGGCTTCTCTCATCAACATACAATGTCTCCTTTAAAGGGGATGATGAAGGCAAATACTATCAACCTGCTACTCTGATGGCATCAGCATTCTCAGACCACACATTTTAGTGTTTGCATGTCTTCCCCACAAGAAAAAAAGGCAGTCTGATTTTAATTTGTTCAAATTGATGGTATTGGAGTCTGGAGTGGCTGGTTGTCAGTCTGAAAATTATCACCTGATCCTACCTGTAACGGAGTAGTATGCTTCTATTATGTCTGACTCTGTATACCATTTTTGTTTACTGATTTTACCTTTCCACATTTTTTAGTGCTTCTGACAGGCTGTCTGATTCTTTGTTTTTATGGTTTCCTAAAACCAATAATGGAGACTACTATATCTTGTGAGACATTATGAGATAAAAATAATGTATATCATGGAACAAAATTGGACATGTATAGAACATTATTAATATCCATGGAACTGCTTTAAGTTGTGTAGGACAACAGGACAAGATATGGAACAACTGCATTTTCAGAACAAATGGTTCTAAGAATCTCTAATCCAAGAATTCTTCACTATTACATAGAGCCAAACCTGAAATATGGAAGTGAGTCAATCATTAAACAAGTAAGAAAAACCCTGGAGGACAGAGATGTAGTTTTACAGAAGAATGTTAAGAAAACAATGCACAGCTAAAAGAAGTAATAAAATGGTCCTGCAAGAAGCCAGTGAGCTCAGAAAGCTTATTACTCATATTAGAAGGAAGAATATAAAACAACCAAGGCCAAAAATAGGAAACAATATAACTGAAATATGACTAGAAAGAAAATGAAACTTCTATTCAAAGATGAAGGATTTGAAGACATTGTGTCCCCAGCGATCTCAGACAGAAGTAAATGATGAGAACAAGGACAAACCTGTCAGGATCTGCAATTTGTCTTTTTGCTATGACTTTGTCTATGGCTTCCTTGACGGATACCTCAATCTTTTCAGACCGTGACTCATTCACTGCTTGTCCTAATATCTAAAATACATAAATTAAAAAA
Source organism: Oreohelix idahoensis (assembly GCA_024509875.1). NCBI lineage: Eukaryota > Metazoa > Mollusca > Gastropoda > Stylommatophora > Oreohelicidae > Oreohelix > Oreohelix idahoensis. The sequence goes on along the minus strand of JAMPIV010004832.1, from coordinate 41,201 downwards.
ATTACAATCAAAATGTAATTATGAAGAAATTATACACGGCTTTGAGTTGAGACACCACATGAAGGATGGCCGCCCACAGAGCAAAGTGGAGACAGTTTGTCACTGCCCAATAAGAGCCACCAGGTGCGAAGGTCACTAATTACTTCATTTCATCAGTGACCATGAACCAAAGAAAAAGATACATTGCTGTCAACATCTGACACAGTTTCCACCATAAATAAAAACAGATAAAACTCTCCGACAAATCTGGCCAGCTATTCAATTTTCTAAGTTTAAAACTGTAAAGAATCTAACAATACATATTCAGACACATCAGTCTGGTTAAAACTGGCATATATGCAAGCAGAAATATCTGGCATTAGAGCTGAAAAGTCACTCTAGTACAATGTTTAACCAATACGGTTCCTGTGAGTCACTGAGATGAAAAATATAATAGAATCACTGCTCCTTCTGAGATGCCATAAGTGGCGATGAATGTGACTCTGTGCTCTGAGCTGGCAACCTCATAATATAACACTAATTGCTACAAGAACCACCAGTGCTGGAACATATGAAGTGCTTTGGTCCATTTGGAGCAATGATATTTGTAAACTGCTTCGCTCCAGCATCTTTAAGGGCATGCACTACAGTGAAAACTAACTTTTGTTCTAATAATATTTTCACACTTTTTAAATACTCAAAGGATACAGTGTATGTCCATGAACCAAATTCTACAGTTTATTTTGTTAAAAAACATGTGGTTACCATGGTAACCAAAAAAACAAAACATCAGCCATACTGGATTTTTAACCAATTTTCAAGAGCCAATATCATATGTTTCCTATTGTCCAAACTTTATCAAATTGCACACACGTTGTAACTGACAATTTAAAAAAATTGACCTCATGCTTATTTTGATGTTTAAAATTCTATTTTTAATTATTTATTTTTTTTAAATACACTATATTTGTATGAAAAAATATTTTTAAAATATAAAAGAAAATTACCAAAATACTCATGTGATCATTTAAAGATATATATGTGTACTACATGTGTCACGAAGTGGTTTTAAGTTTATAGAGTGTGCCTGAATGAAAGCAAGACCCTAGTATGAGAAAGTCTGAGAAGATAGAATTTAGATGGAAAATGACATGCCTGTGGACAGGTGAGACTATTGGCTCAAGAGATAGACCCAGGATTTGAATCTCCCCCTGCCGCTTCGTGACTTAAAAAAAAAAATGGCTATAGTCTCCCCACCTCTGACTGCCTTGAAACACAAGGGGATAAGGTGTATAATTACGACCACAAACACCACTATACAGACAACATAGAGTAAGTATAGTAAAGAATAGAAGCTGATCCAGTAAATAATATATGTATATATTTATTTACATACAAGGAAAACATAAAATTGCATCATACGTCATCAAGTCAGTCGATAGCGTGCACTGTTGCACGGCCTGGAAAAACCAAAGTAACAATTAAATTGAGAGACACTCAACAAAAAAAAAAACCTCAATCACGTTCACACTTCCTGTCACCCTGCTGAGGAACAATAAAAATGGTTAGTGATTTAAACCAAATCTAATTTGGTGGGGCTGTCAACTTTTAGCCTCCACTCTCTAACACTAATAAATTTCTACTGTCTTAGTCCTGGTGACTCTTCCTCAACGAAACGCTACACAGCTTTCTACTTGTTAGGCGATATGCGCTGATAACTACACCACAAGAAATGCTAAAAATAATAGACTTGGTTTTACGAACGCAGACTCAGTGTCTATCCGTCCAATGGATACTGAACAGACCCTACTGGTCCTGTCTATTTTCTCCCTCCTTCTCTATCTTTCTCTCTTGATCTCAGTGTCTCTCTAACACTCGAGGGCTGATGATGCGGCGTCTCCGTTACTCTCTTCTTGATTTCTATCAGGACCTAGGTATGGTAACCCTGTCACCTGTTCCTGATTTTGGTGATGACGATGTTCGGATATCAAGCATGAGGGACTTGATTAACTGTAGACAAAACTTCTCTGCTGCTGCATAGCTTCCCTCTTTTAACCCGCTCCGGAGTTAGAGGAAAAAAACCCACAGCCTTGATTTCAGGCTGTACAAAATGAAACTAGTCTCCCGGCCACCTGCCGTTGCTAGAGACTATAATAGCGATGCTCTCGGCTGTATGATAAATAAACCTCGGTCCGGCTGAAGCATAGGGACTTCACTGCCAGAGACCATAGGGTAATTTTCTTTTGCTCCTGACGATACTCGAGTACACTGACCCTGAGATATGTCTTTTGCCGTGGATAATTTTATTTGACAAAATTATGCTCCCCACTGTTTCGCCGAGACTCGCGATTATCGTTTGTTTTTCCCACGGTGGAGAACGATAATTACGACGTCCTACGGCCAGGCAATAATTTTTCATAGAGACCGAATCCCCGTTTTCTGTCCCATTATATACAAGAGAAAACACCCACGCGAATTCCCGTCCTACGCAAATCCCGGACCAATGGGAGCGCTAGAAAAATCAATACTATCAACCCAAGCAAAATCCTGCGTGCTTCCGGCCTCATCATATCGCGTGCCGGAAATGGCGATTATTTTTGTAAACAACGAAATCTACGGGAATCGCGAAAAATCAGAAGAAAGTAAAACTGATGCTAGAATAAAATAAACCTACCATCATAAACGAACCCATTTAATTTATCTACTCAAAAAAAATACCAACCACGATATACATTCAAATGAGAAGAAATAAAAATGGTGGAAAAGCGGGCCCGAAAATAGCGATTTCCGTAAACAACGGAAAATCGCGTGATCAGAAGAAAATAAAACTGGTGAAAATTCAAAATAAAAGAACAGGATCGGGCCGGTTGAAAGTCAGAATTACAGTGTGGTATCACATAAGTCCCCCCTTTCAAGTACGGGAATCCGTGCTCAATCACTGAAATCTCTGGGTTTCATGCTGGCCCTTCCTTATTCCTGTCTACAGAGCTGTCTGTGAGTACTCCTTCTTCATCCTTCTCTTCCGGAGCTAGGTGCCGGCTTAAGAAATCGGCTCCTACATTATCCTTTCCTGGGATGTACTGCACCGAAAACGAGTACATGCCCAACAATAAAGCCCATCTCATGATTTTAGCATTATTGTGCTTGTTGGCTCCCAAAAACGCCAAAGGAGCGTGGTCACTTTGCACTACAAACGTGACCCCGTATAGGTATTCGTGGTGTTTGCGAATCCCAGCCACTAATGCAAGGCACTCTCGTTCTATTGTTGAGTAGTTTCTTTCGGCCACATTAAGTTTCCTACTGGCATAAGAGACTGGGAACAATAGACCTTGTTGGGATTCGTCGGCTTGTAAAAGAGTGGATCCAATTCCGATGGCGCTGGCGTCCACCCTTAAAACAAAAGGTTTTGTTAGATCCGGGAGCCGAAGTATTGGCGAACTGGTCAGTAGCTCCTTAAGAGTGGTGTACGCTCCTTCACATTCTGCTGTCCACCGAATTTTTTCCGGTTGACCTTTCCGAGTGAGGTCGGTCAACGGCCCTGTTAAGCTATTAAAATTCGGAATGAATTTTTGGTAATATGTGCACAGGGAGATAAAGGATCTCGTGTCCTTTTTTGTGATGGGGCGAACTGCTTTCCTTATTTTCTCCACGTTTTTGTCCAGTGGCCACATGCATCCGTGAGCGATAGTGTGGCCTAGGAAATCTAGGGTGTCAAAGCCGAGTAAACATTTGCTCGGGCGGGCCAGTAAGCCCCGCCTCCTTCAATCTCCCGAGGAGCGAGGCGACAGTTGCTATGTGTTCCTTCTCCGTTTCCGTTGCGATGAGGATATCGTCCATAAAATTATGAATGTGGGGGTTTTGCAACGGCCCTAATAGCTTCCTCATCATTCGTGTGAAGGCACCTGGGGCATTATGTAACCCAAATGGCATGACGTTAAACGTATAGTGCCCTTCACTAGTGCTAAAGGCCAGCATCGGCCTGACGTCCTCTTTCACCGGAATTTGATAATAGCCTTTACTGAGGTCTATTTTCGAGAAGATCTTCGCCTGGCTCAATTTGGAAAACAGTTCCGCAGGGCTGGGGAGGGCTTCCGGTTGAAATTCCGTCATGGTGTTGAGCAATCGATAATCGATGCACAGTCGGGTCTCACCGTTAGGTTTTTGTAATAGGACCACGCTCGAACTGTATGGGGATGTGGTTTCAGAAATGATGTTGGCCGCCAGCAGTTTTTCAATTTCCTCCCGTAACGCAGCAGCTTTGGCGTACGGGACCGGATATATTTTAGTCCGTACTGGGGTGTCGTCTTTCAGTTTCATCTCAAATTCCGAGAGGTGGGTGAGTCCGGGCTTATCCGTTAAAACGTCCGCGTATTGTTGTAATACAGTCCTGAGTTCTCGCGTCGCTCCTTCTGAAAGATTTTCCCCAAATTTTACGTCTCGGTACGACTCTGTTGGGTGTAAGGGGTACTCCCCATAATCCTCTGGGTCGTCCTCTGCCTCAATAGCTACCGCCAAAGCTAACAGGTGGTCTTGAGATGGTGGGGCTCGTTCTAAAAATTTCTTAAGGAGATTCACGTGGTATATCTTCCTTTTTCCCCTGATAGCGATCCTATAGTTGGTGTTAGAGATTTTCTCTAACACCTCAAAAGGCCCCTGCCATCCAATGCGCAGTTTGTTTTCCCCGGTGGGAAGTAACAACAAGACCTTCTCCCCTACCTGGAGCTCTCTTTCCTTGGCCATCTTGTTGTACCTCTGCGCCTGTTTTGCGCGAGCCTTACGAAGGTTGTCTGAGGCCATTTTCCAACCTAACTGTAGTCGCTTCTGTAACTCTGCCACATATTTGGAGGCTGACACCGTTGTCTCGTCTGCCTTCCGATCTGTCAAAGACCTGAACAGTGCCTCCAAGGGGCCCTTGATCGGTCGCCCAAACAATAGGGTGGCTGGCGGGTAGCCTGTAGAAGCCTGGGGGACTTCGCAATAAGCAAACAGGGCGGCGGGAATAAAAAGGTCCCAATCCTCTGGCCGCTCCTGCCCTAATTTGCGCAGCATCGTCATCAAGCTGCCGTTGAATCTCTCCACGAGACCATTTCCTGCCGGGTTATACGGACTGGTATGTATGTGTTGGGTCCGAAGAATGTTGAAGATCTCCTCCATCAGCAAGCTGCGAAATTGGGACCCATTATCTGTCAACACTTGCTGAGGAAACCCCAGTCTTGTAAAGATTTGCAGCAAGGCTTCTGCAACATGTTTCGAGTCGGTGACCGCCAGGGGGATGGCCTCTGCCCACATGGTGCACACATCGACTAATGTCAGGATGAACCTGTTCCGCCGCTTTGTTCTTTCTAATGGGCCTACAATGTCAACCGCCACTCGTTCAAAGGGGGTACCGACGATGGGCATCTCTCCTAACGGGACCGGGGGGGTCCAATGTTTGGGTGCCACTCTCTGACACTGAGCACACGATTTTACAAATCTTATGATGTCCTGGGTCATTCCCGGCCAGAAATAATGAGCCGCTATTCTATGTATGATGGCCCCCTGCCCCATATGTCCACTAAATGGAAGCGCATGCCCCATTTCTAAAATCTGCAGCCTATACTTGGCTGGCACTACCAATTGGCTATGCCCCTGCTCTTCTCCTCCGTCTCTGCGATAAATCAGCCCGTCCTTCTTGAAGAAATTCCCCTTTTGTTTGGGGTCCTTTGACGTGGGTAATTTCTGAAAACAGGCCTCCAGTGTCGGATCCTGTTGTTGTGCCTCCTGCAGTTCCTGGGGTAACAGATTAGTGGGGGCCTCCTTTTCCCTCTCCTTCTTGGCTTGCTCCCTAGTAACCACTGCGGCCACTACTTCCGGTTCCTTTGGGTCCCCTAGGTACACATACCTACATCCCAAAATGACCTCAAAAAGGGGCCCCTCCATTACAGCCGCCTTGATCGTGCCCCTGACGAATTTGGACACTATTTCTATCTGCGCTACTGGGAGGCGCATTGGAGCATCTCCCTTTAACACCCCACATATCTCCACAAATTCTCCAGTCATCTGTTCGGGCTTCACTAGATGATGGCCCACGAGACATTCGAAACTTAAGCCGGTATCATACAAACACTCGGTTTCGATCCCATTAACCGTTACCCTTCCCCTCGTAGAAGGTCGGTCACTCGTAGGTTGAGAATCCTGCTCCTTCTCCAAGTCTGGTACAGAAGTTTGTAAACAGGCCACTCTCTTCGGGGGGTTTTCCCGGCTTCCCCCTGCTTTCCACTGCGAGTTATAATTATTTCGGCCACCCCACGTCCGACCATATGCGTGTTTGCGGCCGGGGTCCCTCCTTGCCTCATCTCGTTTATTCGGTGGGTTGGGGTCCCTCGCGGAGTTCGAAGCAGGTGGAGGGGGGCTCTCGGGTGTTCGGCCCGTTAGTTGGCTTGTCGGGAGAGGTGTTATGTCCTCGGGTTGGCGGGTCAGGGTTTTTCCGTTTCTGGCTCAGTACCTCGGCCTGTGCTGTTTGGAACCTTTCGGCGAACACGATAATCTGATCAAGTTGCTGGGCACCCTGCTCCGCCAGATACCGCCTCAAGTCGGGGGACATGTTTGCCTTTACTTGTTCACACAGAACTAACTCCTCCAATCCTTCGAAAGTTTTCGCCAGTCCTGACAGTTCCCTCCACCGGGTTAGGTAATTTCTCACCCGCTCTGCAAACTGTGCGAAACTCTCTCCCTTCTCCGGCCTGCTCTCCCTGAACATGGTTTGGCATTTCCGGGGTGTCCACTGAAACCTTTGCAATAAAGCGTTTCGCAGTGCCTCAAAGTTGTTCTGGTCATCCATGAGCATCTTGTTGTAAACTTCATACGCATTTTTTTTTTTTTTTTTTTTTTTCCGCCCGCTAATACTCGAGGCGAAATCTCAGGTTTTTAATGTCTAACCTGACATTGATTTTTACGTGAGTATCCTATTTGCTTGTACAGAGACAAGTGTCCCTCGCCATTCAGGCATATACTCGCCGTTTTCGGAGGTACCCATTAGAGCTGGGTCGGCTCAGGAGCCGCCAGTCCCTGGTCGACGACACTCCTTCAAATGTCCTCGCCAGGTCTCGAGTTAATCCAGTCCAAATCCCGGTCGACGAAAAATCCTCAAATGCCGTCGCCCGGGTTTGATCCTGAACCACCCGGTCGCCAGAGCGGTGTTGTAACCACTACGCTAGCGCGGCTCCTAGTCATACGCATGACCTTTGAGTGATTGCGATAATTTTAGGCACCAAAGACTCTCATCCAATCCGTATGCCTTTGCCATTCTTTGAAATTTCTCCAAGAACACGTCAATCTTTTCATTCCCATTAGGGAACGAGTCAAATGGGAAGCTCATGGCTGCCATCCGGGGCCCTCCACTTCCTGAGGTGTCTGTTGCTCCTGCTCCAGGAGAATCTCCATTAGCTGAACTGCCTTCCGAAGATCGGTACTGCAGTTCCAGAGAACGCAGGGCAAGTTCATGCTGTCTCTCTGCTGCCTTCTCCGCTGCTTCTCTTTCTGCTTGCCTCTCCGCTGCTTCTGCGGCGGCTATCCTTTCCTCTTTTGCTGCTTCCAATTTCCGAAGTTCCATCTCTGCGGCAGCTGCCCTCTCTTCTTTCTCTTTCTCCTGCTGATGATGCCTATCAGTCTCCCTTATCATGTAGGCCTTAGTTTCCTCCTTATCCATTCCCATGTCTTGAGCAGCCTCTCGCCAGGCAGCTCATAACTTGGCCATATCCGCCATCTTACCTGTAAACTGCTGTAAGTTCACAAATACCGAGAAATGACAGAAAAGGAAAAGAGAAGGAACAACCTGTTTCGAAATATAAAATATTCTCTACAACCGCTGTCCCAAAAATCTGACCTCAGACTAGCACCAAGTCTGAATAATAACCTGAGAAAAATTTAGTTAAGAAGCTACCAAAAACTAAATTACCTTCCTGTTATAGAAAAATATGTCGGTATGCCATCAATTACCACTAAGTCATATAAATCAAAAATACCACAAAAATCTACTAGACTGCACCCTGTGGAAAAACCTATAACTGGATCAGTTCTAATAGCTCAACGTCTAGGGGATATTTAAAGAAACTCTATTCTCAGAAAACTTTCTAGAGACAATCTATGAATATAGATCACAGAATTGATCTCACCAGAATGATCCACCGGACGATTGCCGCCCACTTGTCACGAAGTGGTTTTAAGTTTATAGAGTGTGCCTGAATGAAAGCAAGACCCTAGTATGAGAAAGTCTGAGAAGATAGAATTTAGATGGAAAATGACATGCCTGTGGACAGGTGAGACTATTGGCTCAAGAGATAGACCCAGGATTTGAATCTCCCCCTGCCGCTTCGTGACTAAAAAAAAAAATGGCTATAGTCTCCCCACCTCTGACTGCCTTGAAACACAAGGGGATAAGGTGTATAATTACGACCACAAACACCACTATACAGACAACATAGAGTAAGTATAGTAAAGAATAGAAGCTGATCCAGTAAATAATATATGTATATATTTATTTACATACAAGGAAAACATAAAATTGCATCATACGTCATCAAGTCAGTCGATAGCGTGCACTGTTGCACGGCCTGGAAAAACCAAAGTAACAATTAAATTGAGAGACACTCAACAAACAAAAAAAACCTCAATCACGTTCACACTTCCTGTCACCCTGCTGAGGAACAATAAAAATGGTTAGTGATTTAAACCAAATCTAATTTGGTGGGGCTGTCAACTTTTAGCCTCCACTCTCTAACACTAATAAATTTCTACTGTCTTAGTCCTGGTGACTCTTCCTCAACGAAACGCTACACAGCTTTCTACTTGTTAGGCGATATGCGCTGATAACTACACCACAAGAAATGCTAAAAATAATAGACTTGGTTTTACGAATCGAACGCAGACTCAGTGTCTATCCGTCCAATGGATACTGAACAGACCCTACTGGTCCTGTCTATTTTCTCCCTCCTTCTCTATCTTTCTCTCTTGATCTCAGTGTCTCTCTAACACTCGAGGGCTGATGATGCGGCGTCTCCGTTACTCTCTTCTTGATTTCTATCAGGACCTAGGTATGGTAACCCTGTCACCTGTTCCTGATTTTGGTGATGACGATGTTCGGATATCAAGCATGAGGGACTTGATTAACTGTAGACAAAACTTCTCTGCTGCTGCATAGCTTCCCTCTTTTAACCCGCTCCGGAGTTAGAGGGAAAAAACCCACAGCCTTGATTTCAGGCTGTACAAAATGAAACTAGTCTCCCGGCCACCTGCCGTTGCTAGAGACTATAATAGCGATGCTCTCGGCTGTATGATAAATAAACCTCGGTCCAGCTGAAGCATAGGGACTTCACTGCCAGAGACCATAGGGTAATTTTCTTTTGCTCCTGACGATACTCGAGTACACTGACCCTGAGATATGTCTTTTGCCGTGGATAATTTTATTTGACAAAATTATGCTCCCCACTGTTTCGCCGAGACTCGCGATTATCGTTTGTTTTTCCCACGGTGGAGAACGATAATTACGACGTCCTACGGCCAGGCAATAATTTTTCATAGAGACCGAATCCCCGTTTTCTGTCCCATTATATACAAGAGAAAACACCCACGCGAATTCCCGTCCTACGCAAATCCCGGACCAATGGGAGCGCTAGAAAAATCAATACTATCAACCCACGCAAAATCCCGCGTGCTTCCGGCCTCGTCATATCGCGTGCCGGAAATGGCGATTATTTTCGTAAACAACGAAATCTACGGGAATCGCGAAAAATCAGAAGAAAGTAAAACTGATGCTAGAATAAAATAAACCTACCATCATAAACGAACCCATTTAATTTATCTACTCAAAAAAAATACCAACCACGATATACATTCAAATGAGAAGAAATAAAAATGGTGGAAAAGCGGGCCCGAAAATAGCGATTTCCGTAAACAACGGAAAATCGCGTGATCAGAAGAAAATAAAACTGGTGAAAATTCAAAATAAAAGAACAGGATCGGGCCGGTTGAAAGTCAGAATTACAGTGTGGTATCACAACATGCATGCCAAATTTGAGACTGGTCTGTTAGGTTGTTATTTTTGAAATTTTTTGTTAATAAAAAGTTAATTTTAAGAAAAATGCATTTTACTCACTGCGTGCCTTGTCTTGTCCAATATACTCCATTCTGGGGGGCCAAATGTCTCTAAAATTGTCCAGCACTGTATGCTGCACCTCCTTCAGCTTCTCCTCTCGGCTTTGTCTTGCCTAATTTTTCTTCTATTTACATGTTTGTCAGCCTCATATTTCTGGCTGTTGGCCAGACGTTTCCTTAATCACACCTGTCCAAGGCGTTTCGAGATTGTTCTAGATGCTTGGCCATACAGCTTTTTTTATTTCTGCACTGACTGATGGACCAAAGTTGAATTCTCCAATGGCCACAAGGACACTGAATTTGACCTTTTTTAATGACACAAATTTCTGCTTGCTGCAACGACTCCATATAACATTGTGGAGGCTTTCATTTGCATTTTGAGTTGCACCTAGCTCACACTGCTTCAGCAGATGCTGATCAGTAAGATGCTCATAAATAGGAGCTAAGTGCTTATGGAGCAGGTTGTAGTCTAGTGGAGTGTGAACCTGCAGCTTCTCCTTTGGAGATGGAAGTCTGATAGAAACATCAAGAGTTTTTGTCTGGTGGACAAAAATTATGTTCGGGTTTGTCGTTTGTTGAACACCCATGGTAGAGAGAAGCCATAATGGCTTGTTTCATCTCTGGGGCTGTACTATGCTGGCGGATGGCCCTGGTATAGTAAATACCCAGTTTTCGTATGGTATTTTGGGTCAGACGACCATGGCCATTTCCCCCCAGGGTGACTTTTTGTTTCCTGCAGTCAGTAATGAGTATCCAAATGATCAAAAATTTGATCTGCATATTTATGAAATGTTTTCTGGTGCAGGCCAGGGAGGTCTAGGTTCTCAAAGAAGAGATTGAACGTAGATGGGCCATTTCCAGACATGAGGGCACCAAGAACAGCAAATTTGTTGATTGCATGTCCCCGAGAGCCGCGGCCTTCTGGTTCCCTTGGATGAGTACGTTCCAGAAACTGCTTTTTCACATGTGTGGCACACAACTTCCAGGAAGAGAAAGAAACCCTTTGACATAGTGTTGTCAGTTCTTGTTTGCAATGTGCTTTGCTTGCACACATTGCAATACATGTTGGCGAGCAGGTTGTTGATGAAAGAAATGTCCACAATGGTTCTGTATGTAGGTTTAGGTTGGGCACAGACAGTGTTAGATCTATGAGGAGCACCATTCTTGCTCGCGCTTAGGTTCATTTTTATATCAGATCAACTTGGGCCAGTGGTGAAAGGCAATATTGGATCAGCAATTTGAACTATAGGCCTATCGGATACTGGTATGCAGAAATTCTATGTTGAGCCTACATCAGTTTGCTTATCATTCACCGCTGATTCGGTCTTACCATTGCTAGAAATTACATACTGTCGACGTGCTCTAGCAGCAAATAGTTGTTCTAGCTTTGCTTTCTTACCTTTTCTTCCCATTTTGAAGTAATAGAACACAAGTTAATGAGATTTAGACTGTAATCACGAGAAAAATGTCGAACACCACATTCAATGGAACAGTTATTTTGTTTACGGGCGGATATAGCTGTTGTTATCTTCCGGATTTGCGCAGGCCAGCCAGCGCGTTGTTATGACCAATCAAAAAGATAAACACGAATGTGTCATGAATGGGCCATGAATGAGGGAATGGGGTCACTATGTGACCTCTCCTTATAAGGAAGTTACTAGTTAGCATAAAATTATGGAGGTTTTGAATGCAAAATCACGGAGAGCTAAGAGAAATAAAGGTTTCGAATTTGCTATAATCAGGGAGATAAGAAAAGTCCCTTTTCATCGATACCAAACACTTCACGATGTGGACAGCGTAACTAAGGTATTATTGAGATGCAAATCTTGCATTTTTGGCACAAATTTGCAAACCATAGTTTGGGGGTAGTGAGGAAAATATGCTTTTTGACACATCAAATGCATTTTTTATGTTATAAAACCTTGCTCAATCGATTCCTCAATGATTATTTAATAAAATAAGCTCAAAAGTAAAATAATTGATATTTTGTACTTGAAACCCTCAATTTTCACTGCAGTGCACGCCCTTAAGTGAATGCTCCAGCTTCGCTCCACGCTCAGACTCCAATTTTTTCTTTACTTATAAGTTTAAAAAATGCACATAGCAGCACTCAAAATAAACAGATTTGTTCAAGAATTTGTCAAGCAATGTAAATGTTATTTAAATTAGAATCATCCGTGTAGTTCCGTTAGGTCTCCGTGGAGACAAAGAGAGAACAGTCCTACTGCTCTTGCTGGCACTGTTGTAAAAGTCGACAGAAATGAGGATGTGTACGGTGCTGGCTACATCATCGTGTACAACAAACTGCTACAGAAACCATAACTGCAAGAGCTTTAGTGTCATGGGACCAGCTGTAGTTCTGGCTACATGCTCCATGGGGAGCGAAAAGGGAAATAATGCTATGTAACTGAAACTAGAATCATTCAATCATTCTTATATTAATAGTTCATGCTGTAAAAAGTTGTTGGTGCAGTCAAATTGTCTTTCGTAACCTACCACAGATCATTTAGAGTTGACTGTCAAGCCAAAAAAAGTTGCTCTACACTAGCTCGACTCTATAAGCAGCCTGAATGTAGCATGGGCAGCATTTAGCATACCAACAGATTCACATCACATGACAATCTTCACAAAACATTATCTTATGTAATGCTTCATTACAATTATGAATTGCAGAAACCCACCGATGTCTTTCCAGTTTATCCAAATCCTTTGTGAAGTCACGATCTTCTGAAGAATTCATCATCATCACTCCCATTCCACTTCTTATACAGCATGATGCAGTGACTTTTTTTTACGGCACTTGCTTCACTCATCTTGAAGCTACATCGTGTAATCTTGCCATTTACTTTCAGGTGGCCAATTTCTTCTTTGCTTTACTAAAAATTCTAAATTAAAGCCTTTCAAATTCAAACATAAAGACATCATTCAGATCTATTTCCATAAATTATGTGGGCAGAATTGAATTTGTTGTTGATGTCATGGTTAAATTTGCATGTACTGATACTTCAAACAAATGTTTTTTGTTACTGTCGCTAATACATTAGACAATCTTTGAAGGACCGAGGACTAGAATGGAACCAGGCCAGGAAGAAGACAGCTGATAGAATGGTCTGGCGCTCTCTCTTCCAAACCTCTACACCTCACGGTAGAAGGGGAACGACTAAGTAAGTAAGTAAGTAAGTCTTTGGTAGTATTAACACAAGTAAGCTCGGCATACTTAAAACATTTTCCATGTAAAATTGAAAAATACTAAAAAGTTAACTATAGAATAAGAGCTTACCAAAGACACATTTTTTTTTTATAGGGATTTTTGAAAAGGCTTTCGACAGCATACACAGGGACAGCCTATGGAAAATACTGAGGGCTTATGGAATTCCCAGCCACATTGTTTCCATTATAAAAAGCCTCTATTCTAACTTTACATGCAGTGTTGGATTGAGTAATGTAACTTTCGAAGTGAAAACAGGAGTACGACAGGGGTGCCCCTTATCAACAACATTATTTTTGACAGCCATAGATTGGGTGATGTAAGTATGGTTAGCAGGTTGGCCTGAACATGAATCTGAAGAAGACAGAGGTCATGACACTAAATGTGGGCACTCCTGAGCCAATAACAGTAAGGAACCAGAAGTTAGAACAGACAGACACATTTACTTACCTAGGATGCATAGTAACACCTGATGGCGGAACAAGCAAGGACATTAACAACAGAATGAATAAAGCGAGAACAGCCTTTGCTAGTCTCAACAACATTTGGAAGTCTTCCCAGTACAGCACAAACACCAAATTAAGACTGTATGAGAGCTGTGTACTTTCTGTGCTTCTCTATGGTGCGGAATGCTGGAGAGTAACAGAGAAGGAAATGTCTAAACTGTCCTCCTTCCACACAATCTGCCTAAGGAAAATTCTCCGAATATTTTGGCCAAACGCCATCAGCAACCAAGAACTACTTATTCAGAGTAACCAGGAGGACATGCACACCATCATAGCTGGCAGACGCTGGAGTTGGGTTGGCCACGTCCTCAGAAGGGACCCTGATACCATCACAAGAACAGCTATGCTGTGGACCCCCGAGGGAAAGCGAAAGAGAGGCTGACCAAAAACAACTTGGTGGAGAACTGTGGAAGCTGAGATGCAAAGAATGAACCAGAGTTGGGGCACTGTACGAAGGATGGCCGCCGACCGAGCAAAGTGGAATCAATTTGTTGCTGCCCTACAAGACGCCACCAGGCGTGATGGCCACTGACTGCTTTGGCGGTTATGGGTCAAAGAAGAAAGACAAATTACTCTTGTAGACAATAATACTTTCTTTTTAGTCTTCAAACATCAAGGTAATCCATTTACGAAGTAAAAAAACATTGATTTTGGCCACAGTTAGTACATTTAGTGTTATTCACACCAGTTTTTAACTGTGGTCCCTTATAAGAATAAAATAAATTATGCAATACTGCATTAAGTAATTTTCAAATAAAGAAAAATAACGTCATATAAAAACTTGTTACACTTGTTTAATGTTTTAATAGTATACCTAGCTTCATCTTCTACCTAGGACTAGTGATTAGATGTTACTGTAGATCTAGTTTTCTTGCTTTTCGATCGGCCAGAATAGGACTACGCCCACTCATCAACTAAATCTAATGTGTCTAGCTTTTCTACACCGATTCCGTTATTTGACAATAAACTGTGGCTACCAAACAATCATCTCAATGTCAGCAATGTTTCTAAGTAGTTTGACACAATTATTCACTTAGGAGGCTTATAAATTGTAAATATAACGCTTGTCATATTTCTGTAGCAAATTCCCTTGACGAAAAAAATCGTCACACAAACTGTAATAATAACATCAAAACACGCAAACATCTGCTGCTTAATTACACTAAAATTAGCTGTTTAAATAGTAGCGAAAGTCATTCTACGAGTTTTAAAATATGAACTGCATTAAGCAGATTATTTTTGGGGTTTATTCATGATAAACTAAAAACAACGCTCTTAGTGTTATGGTGGCATGGCAGTTACAATTTTGCAATGCTCTGAGCATCGTTCCAGAGTCAAAGCGTTAACAGCCATCATTTGTTACATGAACCTGAAAACTACAATGTTCTTTCTTCTTTAAACAATTCTGACATCAAGAGCTTACCTTCATCTCCTGGAAAAATTAAATTAAATTTTAAAGTTTAATTTGTTCTAAGAAAGAGAATCGCATGAATTATATCCTCCTTCACTGTTGCTCTCAAGTCAGATCTTACGATTTGGAGGGAATGAAAATAGCGCTCTACACTGACTTGTGTTGGTGATCCAGATGTGACAATAAGAGTAGCATTTCCCACAGTTGAGAAGTATCGAGATATTGCCTGTTCTGCATGTATCTCCGATGTGCGGTCAATTATTTGTAATGCATTTTAGCTTTGTTGTACTTTTCATTTATTAGGGTTACTCAGTACATTTATTTTCCTTTGCTTTCCTTATGAAGCATGGAGCCACCACTGTAGCTGGACCCCTTACAGGAAGCCTGCACTAAACATTCACACGCTCATACAGACGTGGTTTCTGTGGCACTTTGTTTTACATAATGAGGTTGTCTGTCCTAAGCACAACCTCATGTTAGCCGCCTTGTTTGACAAACATGAGGGTAAAGTGGTCCTTTCTTTACTCGCCTCTTCAAAGACCCATGGGAACGACACTGGGCACTCGATACATTGGGTCAACATAAATGGCAGCTAAAAGGATGTTATAGTCCATCAGACAAATTTCTGGTATTTTAAAATTATGAGAGGAGTCGGAGTAGGAGAGTTGTAACCAACTCCGACTCTGCATAAAATTATGAACTCTTCAACTACGACTCCGCAACAATGAATAAAACAATTAAATTAACTTAAATTTCTAATAAAACACACATATAACATTTCAGTTTTATGTATCTAGTATAATATAATTCATGCTTGGTTGACAATGGAGGACAAAAAAATGAAAGAAACTGAAACAATGGAGCAGTCCAGATTTGATGTGCTCTGGGCAAAAACCTGCTGCTCCATGCTTCAAGCTCCAGCTCCACTCCAAAGCCCTGCTACAAAGGCCCCAGATGCTGCAGTGACCCTGTGGTCCTTAAGGAATAAATAAATGAGAAAGAAGAATCAAAAAACAAAAGTATAATATTTCCAACTAGCAAGCTCCATTAGGGCAGCCTGACAAAACTGTCCTCATCTTTGTTGTTCATGCTCAGATAACCACATCTATTTCTCTCTCTTATTGTTTGTGGTCCGTCTCAAACATTTTCATGTCTCTGCTCAATTTTTAATTTGTTGAATGGGTGGTATTGGGTTTTGTTGAATGGAGGGGTGTTGGGTATTGTTGAATGGGTGGTGTCGGTAATGTTGAATGGGTGGTATTGGTATTGTTGGTTTTAATTATTGCTTTTGTCTCTTCACGTATTGGTCCTGCCCTCAGTTTGCATTTTACTTCTTCCTTCTCTAGCAAGCCTATCAGCCTGTTCATGTCCACCCTACCTTGCAGTGGAGAGGAATCCAACATAATTTCACTTTTTGAATTTATAGCTGGTTTCCATTGGTATTTCATACAGGCTGTCTAACTCATTGTTTATTAATGGGTCTTTAGGCTAGTTACAACTGACTGAAAATTTGTCATGAATACTATCTCGTTATTAGTGCTTCTGTCTCAGCTTAAAGTTATTTGAAAATTTTCTAATGGCCGCCGAGATAATGATTTCCCACCCATTTTTTAGTTATGTGCTAGTTTTGTATTCTAAATATTCTTTCAAAGTTGGATTTTGAAGAAGTTGCCCTAGCTGAGACTCCATATACCATTGCCAGTCTAACTTTTCCTTGAGTAATGGCTTCATTATTTGATGGTTTGCACCCCAAAAAGTTTGAATTTCTTTCCAACAGAACATTCACAAGCTAGACTGGTGATTTCTGAAAGTTCATCTCAATGCACGTTCTATTCCCTTACGGTATGATAATTTGGAGTTGTTTACCAAAACCTCTTTTCAATCAAACTTCTCTGCCAAATCAACAAGTGGATTATAATAACGTTGTTGCGTACATATTTTTTATATGTCGCACAGATTACAGCTGATACGATTACAAATGAAAATGTAACTATCTGTTTGATAAAAGGATATTTATTTATGAACTTACAACTTTTAAGAAAGGGGAATAACTCAGAATAGTAAATGTGTATTTTATTCTTTGAGTGATCGGTTCCTGTTTTGTTTCCGTGGATTGAACAAGTGGAGGAATCTAGATTTTCTATTATAGCTGGAAACAGATTGTTCTCGCTTAAGGTTTTGCAGGAATATTGAAAGTCTGAATCTAGGTTTACTGTTTGTCTGTTTGAGACGATTCCATCTTATATCATGTTATCTTTGTGTGTCTGGGCTGGATTATTTGTTCTTACACTCTGAGCGGATGAGGATAAGGGAGTGTGTTCTTCGGTTATGGAGTCTGGCGGGACGCCAATGTCGGGCGGTCCAAAGTTTTGTGATCTCAAGTTATCATGGGGAAGAAGATTGTGTCTTCTAGGACTGTTTTAGTCTATGTGTTCCCCAGTATTGTTTCTATTAAGCCAGAAAAGTGT
The DNA here is from genome assembly GCA_024509875.1 of Oreohelix idahoensis. Classification (NCBI taxonomy): domain Eukaryota; kingdom Metazoa; phylum Mollusca; class Gastropoda; order Stylommatophora; family Oreohelicidae; genus Oreohelix; species Oreohelix idahoensis. The sequence goes on along the minus strand of JAMPIV010004832.1, from coordinate 23,498 downwards.
TTTTGTGCTTGCTATTGATTGTTGGCCACGGTAAACGTACTTTTACTGACTTCGTTCCTAGGCTTACGATGGGTTATGTTTAGGCCTACATGAATCTACTTATGTTCAGATGTCAGAACGACATATCGTTTAGCAGCACTAAGAATGTTTCTACACAGCAATTATGAGGACAGATAATGCTGATATTGGTGGAAACTTTGATATCCTTATGAAGTGAATCTTTCTAGAAGTTTTGTCATCTCACCGTTGTGTGAGCGATGTTAAGGACCAAGGAAGCCATCTTGGAATCCGAATTATTGTCAATCATTCATCAGAGAACAGGGTTGTCCCTTACTACCCGATAATGATCCAGAGATCACAGTTATGAAAGAAAGATCTATTATGGGAGATTTAGCATTTACTCCGAAGATATGTGCTGAATGCTATTTGAAAGAATCTACGCTAGAGTACAAGCTACACTCATGCTAAGAGAGATTCTGTACAAGAGTCACTATGAACATTATGTATAAACTGACGTGATCTGTCAGTACAACCTGATATATATATATATATATATAGATGTGGATTAACTATAGAACTCTGAATGCTTGTCTACAAATGCTCCAGTATGAGGTTATCCAGCATGTATGCTAACTTAAGATGATACACCATTGATCAACACCATGCTGTTTATGTCGTCATGTGTTCCTGTAACCATACACGTACTGTTCCAGTGTGCGTCTCATTAAATATTATAAAAAGAACACAGTAGTTCCAGTAATCCTTGACTTCTACATGTGAGAGTATGAATATATTGTTACCAAGTTGTCAACTCTTCAGAACCATTCTACCATTCGCGTACAATGTACTCTCACTTCAATGTTTACACTACCCTGTGTAGGTCGAGTTGACCTGTGTCTGTCTTCACGGTGACAGCACCTCTTTGAATACAACAGTACTACCAGCCATCATACTTTACAGTGAGGTTCTATACACCACACTCGATTCTTTACAGTGGAGTCGCAAACAACAGAACTTTACAGTGGCGTACTACAGGTGTAGTAAGAAATAACTTCTTTACACTGGTGGCCGTATAACTATCTTTACAAACGTGTATTATAATGAATGTACAATATTTATTATTAGCTAGCTTACTTGAGCAGCCTGGCGAGTGATTTCAGAGAGTTCATCTCCACTGTACGTTCTCTTCTCCCAGGGTACAATAAACTGGAGGTTATTTACTGAAGCCATTTTTAGATCAAACTTTTCTGCCAACTCAATAAGTGGGTTATTCTTTGCTATGACACTGAGTCCAGACCCACCAAGGTCTACTTCTGCTCCTGAAAACAAAAAGATATGCTGTAAAATAATCTGTCAACATGTGCTTCCACAAGGAAAGCAAATGTATACAATATTTTGTGTTAGTTAAGCCAGAGCAACAATTCTACAGGCAACAAAAAGGAATGATAATAATGAAAATGAAGTGATAATTTATCAGTACTGAGAACTGGGTTGCCTGGTTGTACTTTTATAGCTTTCAGTTTAGAATTTACAAGATGATACAACATTTACATGGTCAAACCTTTGCTAAAATAAACTTATATAAACTATCTTTCTCTATTAATATTTATGTCCCTCGCACCATCAAGGCATGTCTCAGGGAGAAGTAGTTTTTTATTCTTTTGTTTCTCTCTAAGTCAGGTCAAATCTAAAATTCTATGCCGATTGACTTCATCTGTCAAAACTTAAACAGAATCCCTTTAGCTGGTATTTCATCTGGGTGCTCCTAGTCAGCCATACATTCTTTTGTTTTCTAGAACATTCTATAACATTAACATTCTAACATTTAACTCTTTCAGTCCCAAGCAAAAAAGTGGGTATGGCCCAAACAAAAATGGCCATCCCAGTATGTTTTTATTGTTTTTGTTTGGAAATAATTTTTTTAAATGTTCATATTCATAAATAACAAAAGTCCAAAATGGATGGCTATACTTAAAGAAAATAGCGTTTTTTAGTTGTCAAAATTAGAAAACTGCCGTAGAAAGGATCAAGAGATACGAAAGCCAGTATACTGTTGATCGGGCCAAATGGGTCTAGCGGGAAGTACAGTATACTGGCTGTTGGGACTTAAAGAGTTAATACATTTCTTTTATCTTTCCTACAGCAAACAAACTTTCATAATCCTAGAGTTAATCAAATCATAGCATGTACTAAACTATAAATGGACAACAGAACTAAAGCAAAATTATTTGCATTCAGACAGTTAAAAATAAATTGTTACCTCTGGCTTTCATGTTTGACAATTTATCTGTCCATACACGACCACCATAGCGGTCTTTTCGGGCTTCATACACTTCGACTGTAAAGTTCTGTCTGTCTGAAGATAACCTACGGGCAGCTGCCAGACCAGCTATGCCAGCACCAATAACAACAATTTCTTTAGGCAGCTCAAATGCTTCCGGTAAATTCTCATCTTTTTCTTTCTCGACTGATGACTTCTGCCCATTTGTGCACACGTTTAGCAGCAAGATTAACAGGACCACAACATGGAGAACTTCGGTTAGTGTCAACACAGAGTGACCCATGTCAAAGGACTTCACTGAGATTACAAGCTCAACAATTTACTAAAAGCTTCAGCAGTTTCTGAATAAAATAAAGCAGAAATAAAAAATACATTTAGGATATTAACATAAAATGGACATTCACATTTACCTTAACTGACAGTATTAACAGACTGACTTTCAGCTATTCTTCTTCTTCTTCTTCCTCGTTCGCCCTGAAAAGGACGGTGGTTGCGTTGTGTCTGTTTACAACGTAGCTGTCATATCTGCACCTTTCGGTCGACACATCCGACTTCTGCACGGCATTTTTTAGGACCGGGTTTGCCTTCCCATTTCGATCCACACTCGCTCAGCCAGCCTGCACAGCTGCAGATTGTTTCCAGGACCACCACGTGGAGGTGGAGTGCGGTCTTGACCAGCTCTGGTTCGCTGGTCCTGACGCAGGCAGTCAAGCTATGAGTCGCTGACTGCGGTCTCTATTGCTGCATCTTGAGGTCCCCCTTTCAGCTATTCAAGCTATAAGAAACTTACGAGAATCTAGTAGACCAGAAATAACACAAGAGATATTACTGGCAAATACTTTCCTATACTCTAGATCAGTGCTTCTTTAGCAGGGGTGCGAGACTCACCTTCTACGAGGTGAGAGACTCACCTTCTGGAGGTGCGAGACTCACCTTCTGGAGGTGCGACTCACCTTCTAGGGGTGCGACTCACCTTCTGGAGGTGCGAGACTCACCTTCTGGAGGTGCGAGACTCACCTTCTAGGGGTGAGACTCACCTTCTGGGAGTGCGAGGCTCACCTTCTGGGGGTGCGAGACTCACCTAGGAGTGCAAGACTCACCTTCTGGGGGTGTGAGACTCACCTTCTGAGGGTGCGAGACACCTTCTGGGGGTGTGAGACTCACCTTCTGGGGGTACAATACTCACCTTCTGGGGGTACAAGACTCACCTTCTGGGGGTGCAAGACTCACCATCTGGGGATGCGAGACTCACCTTCCAGGGGTGTGAGACATGAATGATATTTTAGAACGCGAATCAACATAAACATTATATAATTCACAGAACTCAAAAAAGTATTTGTAAAAAAAAACATTGACAACGTGAATTAGATACCGAACCTTAGTCATATTCTGTAAATAGCATTTTCTCAAAATAAACTTTTTTCCCTCTTAAGCATTTCTGGCATGTTTTGCGAGCCAGAAGATAAAGGAGCAAGGCTTCTTAAGATGCTGTAAAGGGGTGCAAGGCTTCTTAAGATGCTGTAAAGGGGTGCAAGGCTTCTTAAGATGCTTTAAAGGGGTGCGGGGTATCTAAAAGATTAAGAAATGCTGGTGAGGTTACAGTAATGCACATTGCTGATGACAGATGAAAATAGAACTGAGAGTTATTCCAGATACCCTGGGCTTTCCCACCCTCCTCCCCCTTGTTAACAACATAACAGGTGTGAGACTGCAGATTCGGGCAGGGGAGAATACATCTTCTTCTTCTTCTTCTTCTCGTTCGCTGTTGTTTAGAAATGTCTACACAAGAAGTCCGGTTTTCTGGATGTATGTTGCTGTGGTTGAAAGTTCTTCAAGACTCCCAAACAGCTTTGTGTGGATGTGCGTCTCTGTGGGCCAATGTTCAGTTCGCAATTGACTAAGCATGTGGCAGTCTTGCAGGATGTGTTCGGCTGTCTGTGCTGCCTGTCCACACGTACATAGGGGTGATGGGACCAATCTCAGTCTGTATAAGTGACTGTTCAGTCTGTTGTGTCCTGTTCTCATACGGAACAGGATCACCTGTTTTGCTCGATCAAGATATTGATAGTTGTCTCTTTGTTGATCAATTTTCCTGATGGCCTTGATAAGGGTCTTCTTTTCCTGGAATGTGATTGTTTGTTCTTTTTGTTCCTGTGTTGCTCCCTCTTTTGCTAACATATCTGCTCTCTCATTTCCTGGTATGCCACAGTGTGATGGTATCCACTGTAGCACTACCCTTCTTTTGATATTTACTTCGCATAGGACTTTGTTTAATTCTGGCAGTTTATCACTGTTGAGGGCTTGCAGAACTGACATTGCATCGGTAAGGAATACAACCTGCTGACATTGGCTTATTGTGTTATTTATTATTCCTGCAGCAATGTTTATGGCCTGTACTTCAGCAGCATAGTTTGAACAGAATATTCCAGTAGGTGAACAGGTGGATTCATTTTCTTTGTCTGGATAGACCACATAAACTCCTGCGCCTCCGTTCTTCACTGCTCTGGTTGCAGATCCATCAGTATATACTTGGATCCATGCTTCTCTGGGGTATAGTTCTTCAATCATGTCACATGCTGCTATTTTCCTTTGGAGAGTATTTAGCTCTCCCATGGGGCAGGTGGTAGTTATGGAGGTCTTAATACTGAAATTTTGATGTTGTTCCCATGGGGTTGGGAGGAGTGTGGGAGTTATTTCCTTAGTGATGTCTGGTAGTTCATCCTTGTATGTTCTAATTAGTTTTTTTTGGACCGATGCACAAAACTGCTTCTCTTCAACCTCCCACTGGCTAAATCTCCAAATCTAGTTTTCATTGGATGTGCGGGCATGTTCTTGTACTTTTCTGCTTGGATCAGGGTCTTAGTGTCTCGTCTGTATAATAAAGGTGGAATGCCTGTGATTTTTTCCATTTCATTTATTGGTGTGGTCTTCATGGCACCCGTGATCAACCTAAGCGCTTGATTTTGTACTTTATCTAAGGCTTGTAGGTGTGATTTGGCTGCTGTAGACCATGCTGCTGATCCGTACTCTAATATAGGTCTATATATATACATATTCCAGGCTGTTTTTAAAAATACGTTTCCATATTAGCCTAGTTACTGCAAGCAAAATAGAAGTCAAGAAGAAATGAAAAGCATCTCAAGCAAGAAATCTTTGTCGATGGATGCAAGAAAGGCAATTCCTCTGTATTAACAGTCAAGCACTAGGAATTAAAACTAAGAAAAGTAAAAAACTGTAAAATTACAATCTTAGTTGTTACACAATAACGTGACCATGGCGCTAGGTGGATAAAGTGGAAGGCTTTATGGTTGAAATGAAGCATGATGGGATGTGTGTTGAGTAGTAGTGGCACCTTCAGTCATGACTATGGGAATGCGCCCTTGAGGTGATAACCCTGTTATTATTATTTTTTTTTTGACTAGTGTTCCTTTCGACGTCTTCTTTTCTCTTCTGCTTGTTGTGAGAGCTTCTTTTCGCCCACAGATGTGGCGCCGTAGGAAGCATCGCCACTTGGTGCGATCGGCAGCTTCATCCTTCCGGGTTGCTGGAGTTATGCCCAGTGCCTTCATGTCTCTCTTGCACATATCTCTGAACCTCAGCTGCGGTCGCTCAACTGATCTTTTGCCATCTGCCAGTAGAAGATATCTTAGTGATGCGACCATCTTCCATGCGGTGGACATGATCAAGACAGAGGACATGAGACGTGTGTTCGATACCGCCTTAAAAAGAATTCAGAGACGATGTAGTCAGGGATACGGGTAAAAAACGTAATCCTAAACTTGATCCTAACCCTAACGACTTATTTGGATGGCACTATAGAACACATCCCACTAATGTTTACAACCCACAAACCGTATTCAACAACTACTATTAACATCCACTGCTTCGATGCGGAAGCACCTTTTCACGTTTAGACTTTCCGCGACGGTGGGTGTTCCGTTTATAAATTCTGAATGTGGAGATGTACAGAAACAATTACAGGGTAGATTTTTTTTTTTTATTGATGATGAGAAATATCCCGTTCAGCCTCTGAAGGGTTATAATTAAGATACATAGTGTTTTCATGTCCAAAAATATGTACAATTGCCAATATGCGAAAGTGGCATTATTTTTTAAAAGAGAACAATATACCGCTCAACCCTTGATGTGTTATAATTACGATATATAGTGTAGTTAATTCAGGATAAGGGAGCAATTAATGATCGACTCTTAGAGAATGACACCACAATCTATGAATCATCAAGGCTAAGATTGCTGGAATTTGGCACCAAACGTAAGACCAGCAGGGATGAACGTATGCGAGGAGGCATCCAGCGTGTATACGCGCAAGAGGAACAATTAACATTCATACCCTTCGACATCCGTTGAGGGAGACTGAGCACCTGTGGGCATGCCCCGGGTGCAATGTCTCGATTATGATAAACAATAACAAGTATTCAAGATAATAATTAGCCTAATATTTATAGCATACAACGAACGATATGTCTTTTATATTTGGACATGCAACTTAATATAACCAAAGAACCCTGTGTCTAGGTTGAACGAGGCAAAATTGTATTTTGCAAATAATAATAATAATAATTTTGATTTCCTAAATCAAAATATGGTATCATCTCCCCACGCCTCAGTCCAGATAGAGTAAATCAAAAATGTAAAATTGTGTGAATGTTTGTGTGTGTGTCCTTCTCTTTTCAAAAATAAAAACAAGTCTCTCACAACTGCCATCTATATAGTGTCTCTAGTGTACAATTAACATGCCGATATGCGAATGTGGCATCATATCTACTGTCCAATTATTATAAACAGAATAAATACAAATTCTAAAAATTGTATGTTTATGTCTTACCTTATGTTATGTTTTTTACTTTCCCTGAAGTCATATATTACAGCATTCGATTGTTAATGGTAGTAGTTTAAATATTTTTAAAAAAACTGACAAATTTCAGTATTTTAAACCGTATCGGTTTGTTTTGACGACAACAACAGAAAAGCAAAACAGAAAAAAAGTTGTTTTATTATTTGTAGGATCTAGGTATATCTGCTAAAACCCTAATAAATGGATTGATGGGCGGAACAAAAATCAAATGCATAATTAAAAGAATAATAACCGATGAGTGGACATTAAGGTGGGATAAAAATCTAAAAGAAACACGTACATATAAACTGTTCATAGCTCCAACATGAACATGCGAAGTATCTAGGGACTTAAAAATCCACAGTAATAAAAATCTTCTCATTACAGAAGAGATAGCACAGCCAATAAACAGGCTGGAAAATTCAGGAGACTAACAGACTATCAAAAGTACTATAGAATAAATACTCTTGGAGGGGGAAGACTCAAGCGAAGCAACTTTGTAGAATAAACCACACCAAGGATGAGAGCAGATCGCATAAATGAGGTATCAACACCTACACTGCTCACAAGCTCCCAGTTTGGAACAACATCACTTCCCTGAAATTATTGGAAACATTTCTAGAATTCAGAGAAAAAAGAGCCAGACTGCAACAGAGAGGAAAGCCGTAACGAAGAATACATAGAGAAACTTTACCGGTGCAACACCTGGACCCATGCCTACACAGATGGATCAGCAACAAATGCAACAGAAGATAGAAGTGGAGGAGTTAAGCACTGGTGCACCAAAAAATATGTCAGTGGCAACAGGAAAATTCTCAGGTAACTTCAGAGCAGACGCAAAGGCTTTGGAAACTGCAGCAGTGGTTATAATGACAGAGGAAGGCACCGAGCGACATGTTGCTTTCTTCACAGACGCACTGTCAGTAATCGTAAAGATAATGTAGACCTGGATGACCTAAGGGCTGTAATGTTATGATGTATGTATATAAGCATTACCTCGTCATCTACACAAGCACACACATGTTTCAGAAAGCACTCAGTAAAAGCATGTTCAGTTCGTAGCCATGTTTTATTTACAGAATGTCGTACATGTCAAGATTCGCATTATATTACAATGTGTGGTTCGTACTTTAATGTATTCATATTACATCCCCCCTTTTTTGAAAAAAAAATGTGTGCAAACATTTCCAACGAAATGTTTCATGTGAGAAAGGATAAGTATGTGTAATGCTCAGTGTGAGTATATATGTCACTGTCTGTATCGGCTGGGAGGTGTCACTGTACGGCCAGAACGAGTGGTGTAAAGTGCTGGTGGTTCTGCGGAAGTCCCTGGTTTAGCTCGAGTTGGTTGTGATTTCGGCCTTGGCGCTTGTTGGTTTTGTGGGGCACCAAAGTCTGGAGTTACTGCATTGTCTGTTGAAAGCATGGGAATTCTCTGATCTGTTGTATTCTGTGGGATTTCTCTTATGTCCACTCTGTTTCGCCTCAGGAGGTTGCTGCTGCTGTCTGGTCTTAAAGTATAGCTCCTGGGTTCAGGGTTTCTGGAAATGATTGTTGCTTTTGACCATGTGTCATTGTTGTGGTTGTAGGTAGTCACATGCTGACCAGGATATAATGGTGGTAAGTCTTTAGCACATTTGTCATAGTTGGATTTCTGAACTTGCTGACGATGCTGAAATTGATCATATGTGCTGTCTCTATGTTGTGGACGGAAGTGGACCTTAGATGGTAGGAGGTCTTTAATTCTTCTATCAAACATAAGTTCTGCTGGACTGTCGATCTTACTGTCTACCGGTGTTGTTCTCCATCTCAAGAGTGCTAGGTGTACATCCTCTGTTCTTGTTTTCTTCATGATTGACTTGATAGTTTGTATCTGTCTCTCAATGAAACCATTAGATTTAGGGTATCTAGGTGATGATGTTGTGTGTTTGATCTTCCAGTCCTTAGTGAAGTTTCTGTATGCTTGACCTGAGAAATGTGGACCGTTGTCTGATCTAATTTCATCTGGGATGCCAAACATGCTGCAATACTTCTTTGTAATGTCTGCAATAACAGCTGATGGTGAGGGTTGTGGAAGTTTCTCAATGATGGGAAATTTGCTGTAGTAATCAGCAATAACAAGATAGTCATTATTGTCGATTGAGAAAATATCAGTTCCTATAATGCTCCAAGGGCTCAATGGTATGTCTGATGGTATGAGAGGTTCTCTGCACTGCCTATTTGCATGTTCTTGGCAAACTGAACAGTTTTTACATAGTGTTTCTATGTCCTTGTTTATCTGTGGCCAGTAAACATCTTTCTTTGCTCTCAGTTGTGTCTTCACAATACCAAGGTGACTATTATGGAGTTGTTTAAGGATGATATCGCGTTGTGTTTCTGGTACTACAATGCGATCTCCTTTAAGGATCAGACCATCTTCGATGCTTAACTCGTCCCTCATAGAGAAGTATGGACGGATGTGTGTTGGAACTTCCCTGATAGAGCTTGGCCATCCATGGTATATCAGTTCTTTGAGAGAGTTAAGAATAGGATCTCTCGTTGTGTCTTCTCTGATGTGTTCAAGCCGATTATCGCTAAACTTGACAGAATCAACTTTGATGTTTGGGGTAAGATCTGTTATCTTGTTGGGGTTTGGTAGTCTGCTGAGAGCATCTGCAAAACCTATATCCTCTTTAATGTTGTTAATAGTTACCACACTCAGCTTTTCGCACATTGGTAAACCCAAAATTGCAGTTCCTTCAACATCTACCAAGTAAAATGTTGACGATGTCCATTCTGAGCCTCTGTATGAACATTCAAGTGTTACTGCTCCAAAACAGTCTATACTTGTTCCATTGTAAGCTCTTAGCTTTGTCCTGCCACTCCTACGTTTTACATCCCTTGTGGGAAATCCTTGCTCATCCACCTTGTCAGGCATGATCTGTCTGAATATTCTTAAGGGTAGAGTGTTACCTTGGGCACCTGTGTCTATCTTGAACCGAATGTTTCTTTCTTTGTGCATTTTAATTCCTGGTATTCGGAATTGTACCTTGCAGAAAGCCTGCGTTCTCTTTGGTTCATTACTGAAAGTTAGTATCTTCACAGTATCAAAAGTGGAAGGATCACTTTCTTCAATGGAGTCAAGGTCCTCAGTCATCATAGAGTTTGTGTTGAGCACTGTCTTGTTTCCTCTTGAAACATAATTTTATCCAGTGGCCCCTCTTTCTGCAGTAATGACATGTAGAGTCTTTAGCTGGACAGTGGTTTTGTATGTGGTTTAGGCCACAACATTTACACATAGCACCTCTGCTTGTGTTGTGTTTTTCTTGTTGTTTCGAACCAGTTGCTTTGTTGTGTCTAGGTTTATAGCTTTTCACTGCATCCACCTGGGCTGCTAATGTACCTTGCCGAATTTGTTTAATGTTTAGTGCTTGTGCCTCGTGTTTCCTGCCTTCATCCAGAAGTTGTTGTAAAGTTAGTGTATCACTCTGGCTCAGTATCCATTTCTGGAACTCTGGCATTGGTGTGCTGAGAAGGATCTGTTTTCGATAATTCGCTCTTTTTCTTCTTCTTTGTTAAATTTGCATACACTTGTTTTCTCCTTGATGCGAGTGAAAAAATCATCTAGACTTTCACCAGGTTTCTGTCGCAGGTGGTGAAGTTCTAATCTTGCCGCTCTAAAGTTTGTGTGCTTTATGATCAGACGTTTTTCAAATTCGTCCAATATGGCTACGGGGTCTGTCGCCGACTCCACAGGCATGGCGGTAGCAAAACTGTTGTAAATTTTCAAACCTTCATCGTCCAATGCTTCTAGGATATATGGAGTTAGGGTTTGTCCTTCCAGACCAGTGGTCTTGGAATATAGATCTATGCGTTGGCGCCATAACAAGAAAGCTTCACTCTTATCACCTTGACCGGCGAATCTCATTTGCGGTGCGTTGCGATATTGTTTCACCGCCATGGCTGACCACGATGACGAAAATTAGCCGAATATTGTACTCACGTGTTATCGTGTAGCTGTTTTGCGTCAGTCCGGTATCGACCGCTGCCACCATGTAATGTTATGATGTATGTATATAAGCATTACCTCGTCATCTACACAAGCACACACATGTTTCAGAAAGCACTCAGTAAAAGCATGTTCAGTTCGTAGCCATGTTTTATTTACAGAATGTCGTACATGTCAAGATTCGCATTATATTACAATGTGTGGTTCGTACTTTAATGTATTCATATTACAAGGGCAATACTCCACAAACTATGTCAGCGATTAAAAAGAAATGTGACTTAATGGATCCCATCGCATTGCAACATCCCCGGCAATGAACAGGAAAAGGAAAGTGGAAAACTACCTCAACCGGATACAAGCATATCTTTCGTAGAGGCAGAGAGTTTCATCAGCAGCAGATACAGTAACAAATGGGATGAAAAGTATCATGGCCATCAGATAAATGATGCATGTTACTAGCTCAGCAGAAGAGAACAAATGGTAATCTTCAGACTTCGCACGGGCCACACCAGATTGGGATGCCATTTATTCAATAAGCTAAAGATGAAAACTACCGATAAATGTAACGGTGGCATACATCAAATGACTGCTGAATATCTGCTTCAAAGATGCCCACCATATGAGAAACAGATAAAACACATATGGTCGTCACCAGTATCATTCCTGAAAAAAAACTCTATGGAGGTGCAAATGGTCTCAAGCTCACCACTGCTTTCTTTGAAAATATTCAAGTACACGTCTGACAGTGAACAATGAAGAGTAAGAGGAAGAAGACTACAATTGGTAGTAGCTAATTTTAGCATAGAATAGAGTTTCTTAACCTGTGGGGGGGTCAGGACTACTTGTGGGGAAACGTAAATGAATGCATTCTAAGGGGTCTGTGAACATAACGTCAAATGTAAATGTAACAATTTTAAATTATGCATTTATCTACATTTCTTGTTTCTAAGAAGGGGTTCATTGATTTTATCGGACGATCAAAGGGGTCCATGACATAAAAAAAAAAAGCTACGAAGCTCTGAAATAGAAGAACCTTATCGTGCAGAACGTCTTCAAGACAATAATATGGAGCATGACATTTCCTACTAACATTTTGGATATATGAAAAACAGAGAATCACAGTAATTCGATTATTTACAGGCGGTTCACTCATAGAACTTTTTTTTTTTTTAACATGATGAAAAATATCCCGGTCAACCTCTGAATGTTTATAATTATGATTTATAGTGTTTTCAAGTTCCGATCAATGTTTTCAAGTTCAAGATCAATGGTTCCGTATTCGCGGATGTCCGTGTTCACGGGGTTTCAAGGAATCTAACCCCTACGAAAAGCAAGGATTGACTGCAATTATCCCCTCTCCCTCCCCCCCCCCCGAATATTTTGGTGAGTGACTCACTCGTACATCCTAATTGTCTAAGTGAAACACGTGACGTGAAACGAATATATTCCCCAACACCTTTTTTTTTCAGGAAAAGGCGCGCATTTTGGACTGTGAAAACTAAGTGGCAGACCGTCTGAAAGAAAGCGTAGACCATAAAATTTCCTCATGGTAGATATATCAGAAATATTCGCACAAGCAACTTTTTTCCCCATTCCTATTACGTAGATTTCATCACCGGTAACTATGTATAAACTAGCAATAATCCGTCAAACTTGACGGGTTTTTAATTATAGTGTACTGTTTCCGTTCCCAGATGAGCAGATAAAAGTACATTCTTAGAGTGTTTTTGGTTTCTTTCTATTATATAGTGTAATCAAACTGTTCATGAACAGTTAAGAATAGACAGACCTAGGGAACTGCATAATATAGTCAAACAATATTTAACACGAACACATGTTAATATATTCTTCTTCTTCGTTCGTCCTGAAAAGGACGGTGGTTGCGTTGTGTCAGTTTACGCCTAAGCTGTGATATCTGCACCTTTCGGTCGACACATCCGACTTCTGCACGGCATTTTTTAGGACCCGGTTTGCCTTCCCATTGCGATCCACACTCGCTCAGCCAGCCTGCACTGATGCAGACTGTTTCCAGAACCACCACGTGGAGGTGGAGTGCGGTCTTGACCAGCTCTGGTTCGCTGGTCCTGACGCAGGCAGTCAAGCTATGAGTCGCTGACTGCATTCACTATTGCTGCGTCTTGAGGTTCCATGTTAATATATAATGGCTGGGAATGTGAAGATCTGATGCTTGCTTACAATGCTTTCTTCTTCTTCTTCCGTCCTTACCCAACGACCGTCAAAGCAGTCAGTGGCCATTACGCCTAGTGGCGTCTTAAGGGCAACAACGAATAGATTTTCTTAGCCGCTGTTCCCATCACGCCTAATGGCGTCTTTAGGGCAACGACAAATCAATCCGTTTGTTGTTGTTTCCGTAATCAAAGTGACTGGCAAACGGGTGATCAGCCCGTTGTGTTGCTTACAATGCATATGACTTTTAACAGATGAAAGTCAATTAAATATCTGTTAAAGTAAGTTATATAACTGGAACCACCAGGCCTTTACACCCCTCCACTTTAATATTATTCTTGTTCAGAGTTTCTTCTTGATTTTTTTTTTTTTTAAATTTATTTAACATATAAGCACAATTGTGATTGTCCCTATTTACAATGATTTGACAAATGTGATGCCACTTTCTCATATCGGCAGTTGTTCATATTATTTGGAATTGAAAACAATATATATCCTAATTATAACCCATCAGAGGTTGAACGGGATATTTTTCTTCATTAATTAAAAAAAAAAAAAAAAAAAAAAATTAATGAACACCGTCATTTGAACGCTTTTCTTTGTTGATTGTAACTATTTTCGGGAGAGTATATATAATGGAAACAATACAATTGTTCAACACGGTTGCATTCCTCAACTTTTTCTTTGTCGAGCGCTACTAATTTCGTGAAAGAATAAAAAAAACCAAAGTATTTGTTTTATATAACACCCACGCTGCGCAAGTTGCACACCGCGCGTTGCGCACTTTTTTTTCTGGCGCGAGTTACTATTTTGAGTGAGACCGACCGACGTAACATACATCGGTAATTATGTTAGTTGGGGTGGGATCGGATATCACAATTTTAGATTTTTACTTAACAGTACATACTGAATCGAGTTCATTAAAATGTGCAGTCAAACTGATCTGTACAATACAAAATACAATGACCATTGCTATATAGTTATAAATGATCACATTATTCAATTTAGGACGTTAAGAAGAATTGGGGGGGGGGTTGAACATATGTCCCATTTCGCCCAAATAATTATTAATACGGTGGCAGATTTAGTAGCTAAAGTCGAAACGCCATTCAAAGAATGATTCAGAAACTGAGTTAAGGTCTGATGCTGTTCTTACAATGCATATGACTTTTCAAACCCGGTCCTAAAAAATGCCGTGCAGAAGTCGGATGTGTCGACCGAAAGGTGCAGATATCACAGCTTAGGCGTAAACAGACACAACGCAACCACCGTCCTTTTCAGGACGAACGAAGAAGAAGAAGAAGATATGACTTTTAACAGATGAAAGTCAATTAAATATCTGTTAAAGTTGTGATAAAGTACATTGATACAGCGATAAAATTATTAATTATAAGTATAAAAGTCAAAATAATATGAGTAGAAATAGAAATAGTAAAGTTGTAACGCGTCTTCTTTCCCGGCGCCAGTCATCGCATTGAGATAAGAACGTAGTGTGAAACCTTATTGCCGCGCTAGTGGTATTGGATTTTATAACTCGCCCGTCAAGGGTTAACGGTAAAAATTTTGAAAACAACAAGCTTAGTTGTTCCAAGAAAGATAGTAAGAATAAAACAGGGGAGGCATAAACGAACGCATAAAAATGAGAGAGAGAGAGAGAGCGAACACATGCCACAGGTTGTCAAGCGTTAGATTCTTGGATTAGCTACCCAAGACGACAGTGCGAGACGATACGGTGGCAGGTATTCGGTAACGTTGTCGCAAGCTTTGTAGAATTTAAAAATACCCCGCAAAAACCAATACTTCTTCTAACTATAGGCACACAGTGGAAATATTTGTTCGTTCTATGGGCATGCAGAGGGACTAATATAAACACACACGCCTCGCTCTGTCTGCAAATTGGTACATTTTATGACGTCACAGACTTGTTGTTTCGAATTGAACTACACAGAAGCGGGGAGAGAGATGGCGTGTTTATGTAATGTTAGAAATTGAAACTCACATGGAAAATATATGTAATTCTTTATTAAGGGGAATAAGGCCATAAAACCTAGTTAGTTTGATAGCATATGATCTCCTGAGTAATATTATGTTACAATTTTCAAGATCGCCCTATTAAAAGTAAATATATTGACAAAAGACTAGATATGCCCAGACAGATGAACGAACAGACGCTTGTTTTTGCATTCACTAACGGTTACTTTTGGACGCGTTAGGGGAAATGAGACAGGCAAGGGTAGAGATATTATGGGATGGCCTAAAACTAAAAAATATTTGATAGTGGAAATCTTGAAGTGAATGAGAGGCAGAACTTGTTAGGTCAAAAACCAAGACTGTTTTTAACTTTTAATGCCAAAATGTGACCGACGTACATTTGAAAAAATGAGATGTAATTTTGACTTTATTTTCAAATTCAAAATTGAAAAGCTTAGTCTTCCGATCTGATTGGCCAACGCATTTTATATTATGGAAAACTTAGTTAGGTTTTTGCCATTTTGTAGAAAGCTGTCCATGAAGCAGGTCGATGTGATCCTAGAAGTTTGACTTTTAATTGTAACTAAAACTAAAAAGTATTTGTCATAGTCTAGCCAGCAACAAAGCTGAATTTGTGCCATCCATCTCACCTGTGCTTATTTCATTGAATTCTGGTAAGAAGAATATCTATATTATTATGTAATATGTGCAAAGGCAAAAAGTGGGAAAGTGTATGACATGCCTAAAGAGACAGTTTGGGTATATCTATTTGATTTATGTTTGAATATTGCATTGTTGTTATTAAAAATTATTATAAGACTAAAATTATGAAAAATATGGGATTTCCAAACCACCTTATACAACTCATCGCACTGCTGTACCAAGAACAACAGGCAGCCGTAAGAATAGAGGGGGAAACATCAGAATGGTTTGAAGTACAGAAACGAGTAAGACAAGGCTGTACCCTTTCCCCTTACCTGTTTAACATTTATGCTGAGAATATCATGAGAAACGTAAGAGATGACCAAGAACACACAGAGTTTGACTCATTTAACATCGGCGGGTACCAGATCCCGGAAATTAGATATGCTGACGATACAGTCCTCCTATCGACCAACCCAGAAGGACTTGAACAATTAATTCTGTCCACCAAAAAACACAGCGAGGCCCAGAATCTATACCTAAACACCAAGAAGACCAAAGTATTGACAACAGACAAAGTAAAGACCAAACCAGAAATTGAAATTGATAACGAAGAACTGGAAAGTGTTAATGAATTCGAATACTTAGGATCAATCATCAACAGCTCTGGCGACTGCGCAGTAGAAATTAAAAGAAGACTTGCAATTGCTTCACATAAACTAATACAGATGAAAAACCTATAGCAAGGCACAAGCAAAGAAACAAAGTTACAACTGATCAGAGCATGTATATTCCCAGTAGCAACATACGGCTGCGAGACTTGGACACTCAATAAAACAGTTGCAAAAAAGATTACATCATTCGAAATGAAATGCTACAGAAGGATGTTGAGAATACACTGGACAGAAAAAAAGACCAACAGAGAAGTACTGCACTCGCTAAACGTACAGGAACATTGGCTCCTAAATACCATCGCACTAAGGAAGCTGAAATTTTTCGGTCATATAAAAAGACATAATAGTCTGGAAAAAACATTGATGGAAGGCATGGTCCCTGGGAAAAGGGGAAGGGGTCGACCTAGACGACGGTGGACCCAGGACATCACAGAGAGTCTGAACTTGTCTTTGGCTGATGCAGGTCGACTTGCCCAGAATCGTGATGCGCTCAGAGCAGCTGTAATGGAGACAACGTTCTGGAAAGAATACGTAACATGATGATGATGATGATAAGACTAAAGTAGAATAGCAAGCCTCTGTGTTCACTGAACACTATTGATTGCCTGGAGCGTTTATATTTTGTAATAGAAGAAAATTATATGCATATAAGGAGATGTACATACTCCTATTAAATTGTGTTGAAGAAGACTATGTAAAATGACAGTGGCGTATCTGCCATATGGACCTGAGGTGTGGTCACAATATGATGTGAGTTCAAACAAACTTAGGGGCTGGTGCACTTGTAATGCACACGAGGCTGAACCCCATCATGTCATGTAGAGAGTTGAGGGGAAAATATAACAGATATGAAAAGGCCAGGGTGTCTTTTATGTTGCAGGGTTTTATTGCCTGTTACCAGCCGGTGATAGGAAAGCTGAAGTACGAGTGAAGACAGTAACGTCTCCAGTACAGCGTATTCTGTATAATAATTGTCAAGTGGAGCTCTGGGAGCTGATGTTCTTTACAGAGCCATATCAATGATTGAATCTTCACGAAGGAAATTTCAGGTTATGTGCCACAATCTGGGAAATCTGACACTTTATCTGGAGAAAACTGTTTCCCTACCCATTAACAGAAACTCTCGGGGAAATGATGACATAACCAGTCTCTCCAATAACTGACTCACATTATTACTTATTACTTAACAGGTTGTGAAACACCTTACGGAACATTTTAGTATTAATAGTATTATTGTTGGACCAAGAGTCCTTATTTTAAGTTCACTTTTCAGTGTAACATACATTTTCTTCAGTTTTAAAAGACCTGTCCAAAAGAGATTGCATATCAGGCACAATAAATTGTACAAAAAAAAAAAAAAAAATTTCCAATTTGAAAACTAAACAACAGAGTTATTAAGATTCTATTAGAGAGTTATACTGTGTTGTTTTGATGTACCATCATTTTATTGCATCCCATAGACACTAGCCACATCAAACACCATACATTAGAAGTAATTTACAGCACCGTGTGAGATCTTGAGAGGTAGCGTTAGGTCCCTTGAGAATTCATCTTCTTCAACCACTAGACTCAAGGTCTTACATAGCTTGACCTCACACGGTTAATACATCTAACTCTATCATTCTTATCTTTTACCATCATAACCTCTCCAGCAAATTAAACTTTGCTACAAAAGTCAGTTATATAACTGGAACCACCAAGCCTTTACACCCCTCCATTTTAATATTATTCTTGTTCAGAGTTTCTTCTTGAATTTTTTGTTTGTTTATTTTTTTATTTTTTTTTTTAACGTATAAGCACAATTGTGATTGTCCCTATTTACAATGATTTGACAAATGTGATGCCACTTTCTCATATCGGCAGTTGTTCATATTATTTGGAATTGAAAACAATATATATCCTAATTATAACCATCAGAGGTTGAACAAGATATTTTTCTTCATTAATTAAAAAAAAAAATGTGGTTTTTTTTTTTTTTTTTACGTACCAATGCAAGATTTTTACAAGATATCCGTATATTTACAACAAATAGCTCTCCAGAGCTAACTGAAATGACCGCAGGGGAAATAGTGATATGATTTGACGTGTTGTAGTTGACTACAAGATTCAGTGACGGTGTTATGAATTTTAAAGGAATGAAATGACTGCAGGAGAAATAGTGATATGATTTGGAAATGCCGTAGAAAGAGCGCATTATATTCTAAAATTCAAACGCGTCATTTTTTGACAGGTTACTTGCTCGTATATCCTAAATTAGAACCCATTAGCGATTGAGCGGCATGTTTTTCTTCAAAATTTAAAAAAATGTATATCTTGTTATTTAGTCTACATAGCATAATATATTTGTTGCTTCTTCCATGCTGCAATTTGTGATGGGTTTTGTTATGACGTTTCGTAATGAATATTGTTTACATGAATGCCTCCCATGAGTTTTAGTATATCTCGCTTTACGCGATACGCGACTCGTGGGTTTTAGTTTCTTGCTTTGTCTATTGTTTGAAGTAGTCATTTTATCGGTGCCACAATTACACTCATCGGTAGTTCCTATCTTCAGCTTGTTGAATAGATGGTATCTTAATCTGTTGTGGCCTGTGCGACGTCTGAAGGTTACCACTTGTTCACTTCTGCTAAGCTGGTAATATGAATGATTTGTTTTGTGGCATGGATGCTCTGCTTCCCACTTGCTCCTGCATCTGCTCTTGATAAAACTCTTGGCCTCTTCATACGTTATGCTTGTGTCAAGCTGAGGTAGCTTTCCACCTTCCTTTGCCAATCTGTCAGCCTCTTCATTTCCGTGGATGTTGCAGTGAGATGGGATCTATTGTATCACAACTCTTTTGAATTGCTGACATAGTTTGTGGAGTCTTACTCTTATCTCTGCATTATTATGGCTTTTCGGTGCTGCTATTACTAAAAAAACATCTATGAAGACAGCTACTTGTCTCTCAAGAGCTTTCTTCTGCGATTAGGACTTCTGCTGCAGTTTTTGATGCACCTGGCTCTGTTCTGAAGTTGCTTGATAATTTTCCTGCTGCCACTGACTGCTTTTTTTCGTGTGCTATTCCTAAAGCTCCGAAAGACTCCTCCACCTCCGTCTTTTGTTGCATTTTTTGCTGATTCATCTGGATATGTATGGATCAAGGTGTTGCTAGGGTAATTTTTCTCTATGTATTTTGTGGTTAGGAGTCTTCTTTCTATTTCAGTCTGGCTGTTCGTTTTCTGTCATTTCAGGGAAGCGCTGTTGTTTCCAAACTGGTAACTTGTGTGCAGTGTAGATGGGCTTAGCTGTTGATATTGCATTGATGGGGTCTGCTGTCATCTTTGCTTCGGTTGTTTCTACAAAGTTGCTACGCTTGAGTCTTCTCATTCCAAGACCATTTGTTCTCTGGTACACTGGGTGGTCTATATATATATATATTAGCCTAGTGAAGCCTCATTGCTCATCACAGATGAAGCTATTATGCTTGCGTGCCACTGTTTCAGTGTTTCCTTACGTCTGAAGCAAAATGGAAATGAATTACCGGTAATGACCACAAGAGAATTTAGTGCCGTCATCATAGCATGCTGCAGAAAGAGCACAACATATTTTAGCGGGTGATTTACTCGTAATAATAAAATAAAAACTAAAAAAAAAAAAATAATAATTAAACAAGATGGACTGAGTCATCAAACCTACAGATGTCAATGTGTGTAATGCTGTAAAACTGGAAGATAAAGCAAGTAACCATAGTACAAACTGGCACTGAGTCACTTTTGCAGTCGAACGGTACACTCAAAACGCGCGACATTTCGAATCTCACCCTTCTTCAGTCACAATCAGAAGACAAAAGCAAGAGGTATTAATTGCATGCACCAAATTTACTTATAAATATCGTAGAAGAGGTGTTAAGAATAGACAGACCTAGAGAACTGCATAATATAGTCAAACAATATTTCATGAACAAAAGTTAATAAACAGTAATTGGGAATGTGAAGGTCTGATGCTGTTCTAACAATGCATACGACTTTTGACAGGCGAAAGACAATTAAATAGCTGTTAAAGTCAGTTATATAACTGGAACCACCAGGCATTTACACCCCCTTAATATTACTCTTGTTTGGAGTTTCTGCTTGATTTTGTTTGGTTTTATCTCGTTTTTGTTTGTTAGGTTTGAATGTTTTTTTTTTAAACATACAAGCATAATTGGTAATTGTGGTTTGCCCTATTTACAATGATTTGACAAGTGTGATGCGATTTTCCCATATCGGCAGTGGTTCATGATATTTGGAATTGAAAACAATATATATTCTAATTATAACCCATCGGTGGTTGAACGGGATAATGTCACATTAATATAAAAAAAGAGAGATATAAACAGTTTAAATAAAAAAAAGACAAAGGGCATTGCAAATTAGGATAGGATGAGAAACAAATAAAAATTAAAAGGAAAAAATGCAAAGAAAAATGTATAACACGTGGAAAAAGCTACAATAAATCATCAAGTAAAAATACAGAACCACAAAGAAAGAAATATAAAGGAAAAGAATTCGAAAGAAAAAAACAGCGCGAAAGGGAATTTAAAATTGCAAAACAATACAATAATATAAACGATCGACCTGCAGTGAGATCTGGATACACAAAATGGCTCGTCCAGAACAAGAAAGTGATGCTGACAGTCAAGTCAGACAGGCTGGAGATCATTCACATGTTCAACGAACTTTCATCTCAATCCATGGCTGTTTTTTTTTTTTTTTTTTTTTGGGGCGTGGGGGGGGGGGGGGGAGGGGGGGGAATTCTAAACAGACCCAGTTCAACACAAAAATAAGAAACTTCAATCAAATGTCAAGGCTGTCTTGTGTATGGCTATGAAATGCGAAGAACAAGAACAGTGACGGTCAGAAAGATAGTTTCTAAAATGGGTGCTCGCGCAAAATAGAAGGATTGAAAGAAATGATACAACAAAATTACCAATGTGGAACTGATGAACTGAACCACACTAATACTAGTGGAACACAAGGTGAGGAGAAGATGACGGCGTTGGATATGGCACACACTAGGAAAAACTAGTTAGCTTTACAAGGCAGTATCCCCCACCAGGTGGGAGAAATAGAGAGGACCAACCCCCCCCCCCCCCCTTCCCGCAGAATGGAAATAGGCATTGACATTAAGGGGGAAAAGAAGACATAGAAATACATTGAACGGATGGCACAGAGCAGGAAATATTGTGTTGTTCTTGAATGTATGTGCTCCACGTGGGGCAGGAGCATAATGAATGAACGACAAACTGGTAGGGCGTGCATGTAGCTCACGTGAGCGCAGAAGACAGTAATAATGAACGACAAACTGGTAGGGCGTGCATGTAGCTCACGTGAGCGAAGAAGACAGTAATAATGAACGACAAACTGGTAGGGCGTGCATGTAGCTCACGTGAGCGAAGAAGACAGTAATAATGAACGACAAACTGGTAGGGCGTGCATGTAGCTCACGTGAGCGCAGAAGACAGTAATAATGAACGACAAACTGGTAGGGCGTGCATGTAGCTCACGTGAGCGCAGAAGACAGTAATAATGAACGACAAACTGGTAGGGCGTGCATGTAGCTCACGTGAGCGCAGAAGACAGTAATAATGAACGACAAACTGGTAGGGCGTGCATGTAGCTCACGTGAGCGCAGAAGACAGTAATAATGAACGACAAACTTGTAGGGCGTGCATGTTGCTCACGTGAGCGCAGAAGACAGTAATAATGAACGACAAACTTGTAGGGCGTGCATGTAGCTCACGTGAGCGCAGAAGACAGTAATAATGAACGACAAACTGGTAGGGCGTGCATGTAGCTCACGTGAGCGCAGAAGACAGTAATAATGAACGACAAACTTGTAGGGCGTGCATGTAGCTCACGTGAGCGCAGAAGACAGTAATAATGAACGACAAACTTGTAGGGCGTGCATGTAGCTCACGTGAGCGCAGAAGACAGTAATAATGAACGACAAACTGGTAGGGCGTGCATGTAGCTCACGTGAGCGCAGAAGACATTACTGTTGTGGTGCTCTTGAAAGCCATATGTGTAGCCTACAGCTCTTCGATGTATCGTTTTGAAAGGATTTGTGAAAATTACTATCATGAGACGTGGCACATGCGTAGCTGACAGACAGCTTCGGTGATGACATATTTTCGAGTCTGTTGCCTTATAGGAACGGCAAAATGAATCTAATTAAATCACATCTGAGATCTACGATGTCTCAAAAGATGATTACGAATAGAAATCTTGCATTCCGTACATCTAGCATACAAATGATTAGTGAGTGGATTCCAGTCATTCATTGTTGCATGCATTATTACTGTTGATCAGAATTGACGTCATTGCACTCCGGGCAAAGCTAAAGGTGATCAGTCTCCATCAGCAAATGTCGAAGGGTACGAATGCTGATTGTTCCCGTTGCGCGCTGATTGTATACACGCCGGATGCATCGTCCCATACATCCAGCCATGCTGGTCTTACGTTCGATGCCAAATTCCGGCAATCTTAGCCATGATGATTAAGCGATTGTAGTGTCATTCTCTAAAGTATAATAATAATTTTCTAATTTCTGCATGCATACAATTAAGAAAGGCGGAAATACTGTGAATGATGTCCTTCAGTATGCAGCAATCCGTTTTCTTTATTATTATTTTTTAAAATAAAGTATCACGTTCAACCGTTGATGGGTTATAGTTAGGACACATGGTGTACTAATTCAAGAAAATAAAGTCAGATTTCCAATACCCAAATATAGTACCTTCTTCCCCCCGAAGACCGATGGACTTCTGGAAAGACAGATGACACTGGGAAAGACTAGAAACCGGCTGACCGGGTTAGCACCCCGTAAGCTGTATTACAGTTGCTACAGGACCCAAAAATGATACTCGTAGATGCCCCCAG